>CM028755.1:7273264-7373264 GCA_016801395.1 Leptodermis oblonga
TAAAAATCAATCTTAGATACAATATTAATCTACATTTATTTTTTTGTTGACAACATCTCCTGGAAATGATTGGCACAATGAAAAAACTAAAGAAATTGTCATATAAAATAATTTGTGGTGTCTAAGTGCCGACAATTACTACACAATTTTAATTGTAATTATCCAATAACGTTCATCTAACGTTCACTCGTTATTAATTAATTAACAAGAAAGAGCTATATAATTAAGAAGTGGATAATATTGGTTAATTAATTGGGCGAAATACAAAAACAACTCTGAGATTTGTTGAAAGAACAAAACAAACCCTTAATTTTTAAAAAGTACAAATTAACTCTTTAATACAAATATATATGTATATACATTTTTATAGACAACAATATCCTTCACTTGTATCTCTCCCCTTGTTTCTCTCGATCATTATTTATTCTTTGTGATGGTCAGTAATGTCTAATTTATTTATTTCCTTGATCTTCATGATATGGGCAGCCAAAGGTGTACTAACGACCATCACAAGTTCAATATTGAATCTTAAACGGAACACCTCCCTCCCCCACACCCACACCCATTTCTGTATTTCCACTAAAATCGATGGAATACCCCTCCTCCCCCTCCATCAATTTTTTTCTGCATTTTCCACTGAACCACAACACAATTGGATTAAGTCATTACATGATCACAATTTAAGATTGAGATTCACAGGGCGATGTTACTTCCCCACCGCTTTTCTCTGCTTCATCAAAATCCTTCGGAATCTGCGATTTTGTCCAATAAAATTGCTCGAGACCGAAATAACATTGTTTGATAGATTTTTGTAAAACAAGATAAGAGAATAAAGGGTAATGGTTTAGGAAACAAGGGAAAAAGATTGGTGAATCACATATTTTATCATAGATCCAAGGATATTTTTGTCTAAAAAATTTATATATATTAGTCAAAGATTTAATTTGTACTTTTTGAAAATTGAGGGTTTATTTTGTTTTTCTAACAAAACTCAGTGTTGTTTTTGTAATTCACCATTTTACATTTAATTGAAGCAAGTGATCGCTTACATCTGTTGGGGTTAGGATGACTTCAGGGGTGACGTAACACGTCCCTTTCCTCGAAACTTTTAATCTGACGTGGAAATATATATAAATTTTTTAGACTGCCACGAGGTTTGTTTGTATTATATTGTAGTAGAAATTAGAACATGTGGAAAGTACTTTCGATTTAAAACTACGTAATAAGACAATATAAAGTGTGACCCCATGAATGTCAACCTTTCCTAGAAAGTCACTCAATATTCTTTCTGGCGATAAATAGTCGAATCGCCACAGTTCAATGAGTTCATCGATCATTCACTCACACATCTGATTTTATAAAACCCGCTTATAGATTCCAATATTTCCGGGAGCCATGGATTCCGACGACTTGGCGATCTTAGCATTCGTGGAAAACCAGCTTCTAAATGATCCCGACTTCCACGATTTGTTCTCCCACCTCACTTCATGTGATAATCAGCAAATCTCTGAATATCCCTGCATATCAGGAAGTCCCACGTCGGAAATGATGTCCGGCGGCGGATGTAATAGTAGTAGTGGTTGTAGCAGTCCCTCGTCGGAAACAGCGGCATGCGTCAAGTTGGAGGAGGTTCAGCTTGAGTTGTCCGCCGCGGCGCGTGGAGGTGGCGCGTCTGCGGGAGCGGATTGGAGGAGGCCGTGGGGGAAGTTCGCGGCGGAGATAAGAAACCCAGACAAGAAAGGGTCGAGGATATGGCTGGGGACGTACGAGACACCGGAGGATGCGGCGGTGGCTTACGACCAGGCCGCTTTTCGGATGCGCGGCGCAAAAGCCAGGCTTAATTTTCCGCACTTGATCGGTTCCGCCGATTTGGTCCAGCCTGCCCGGGTTAACCCGAGGAAACGTTCGGGTTCTCCGACGTCGGAAATCGATTTCGGAAAGAAGGCCAAATTCGAGATTTCATTCGCCACCACGGATTCATACTACTACAGCTAGGCTTAATTTCTTTTTGTAATTTTTTTCTTCGTCCATGAGAAGTAATGCGACTATGTCTACATTGGTACGAGTATTTTGATGTGGTTCCTAATCGCTGGTTTCAGTTTTCATGTAAGGGGTGGAATTTGAACAAGGGCTTCTGTTTGTTAAATGAGATTTCGAGTCTACTGCAATTATGTATTTTCTGTTTACCCTTCCGTAATAAAGGATGAGAACTATATATCACATTATGGGCCTACCCCTTATTGTGTTGATTTTTTCTTGATTCAATTATATAAGAAAATCAAAAAACTAAAATTTCTAAACTTTGAAAAATTTGGGAAAAAATGCGGTTCAATATTGTATCTATTTTAAGACTTTTATCACATCTACAATTTTTCTGCTATATATTATTTTTAAGTACAAATGAGCTTAAAAAAGAAAAAGATAGAAAAAGATTATAATTACTATGAAATGATTTATTAAACATTTAAAAGAAAACCTTACATATATACAAGTGTGATGATTAAATTTAAACTATAATTATCAACAACAAATATTTAAAAATTTCAATAACAAACTAAAGTTAAACAAATATACAAATAATCAAGTATAAAATATATAATTTTTAAATATAATCAATAATTAAAACAGTACAAGATCGGTTCAAAACAAAAATAGAGTACAAGAATTGTCGCCGGTTCACGGTTCCTGCAAGGTATGAACCGTAACCAACCTTTGAAAGGCAGTGAACGAAAATTGCCCACATATTGAGTTGTTCGCGACTAACATAGCATGAAACAGTTCACATGCAAGTTAAAAATAGTTTGGTTGCTAATCGAAATTGAGGAGGCGTTTGTGATATGCACCTTTTAGGTAAATTATTTTAGCACTTTTATGGCAGTTTTCACGGGCTTTTGCCCAAAGTTTTAATGTTTATTTGCAATTTTGGAGATCGGACATAAGAAGAAAAGAATGTACAAAAAGTGAAAGAATTAGAGTGAATGAGTCAAGCCTGAAAAACCCACACTATTTGTGGGCTAAAAGAGGAGAAAACTCGCAAGAAAGCGGCTCACGATTTTAAGAAGAAGCAAAAGCAATCCAAAGCAAAGAAGAAGTAGGTGCGTGGTAATTAAATTGGATATTGATTCCAATTGGAATCCAATATTAATCCAATTGGAATCTAATCCAATTACGGCAACAATTGCATTCAAGAAGGATTGATTCGCAAAGCGTGAGACTTAAGGAAGAAGCAAAGAAGTTTTGGGCAATTACCAAGTCAAGAAGGATTTAAAGAGAGAAGTTGGGAGTTACCAAATTTGAAGAAACTCCATGGGCTTAATTAATTCTCTTTCCAAGTAGAAGAAGGTTTCCTTATTCTATTCCATTAGGAGATTGGTTAATTGTTGATTTGTATCCCTATATATATATGATTATTCTTGCACTTTTAGATACAAGTTTTTAGACAGAAGTTTTCTAAACAAGTTTTATAGAGAATAGTTTCTTAGTTTACAATTAATTCTTCACGCAACATACTGTTTCGTTTTTAGTTTTGTTTTGCTCTGTTCTGCTCTGTTTTACTCTGTTTCAATCGCGACTTGGAATTTTCCTGACGGACAGTCTACCGTTTGTCTAAACCGGCTGTTGTCAGATCGCAAATTCTTAAATTCCAGTACAGTATTCTCTTTTCTCTTTTAATGTCTTCTTTTATATTTATGTGTTTTTCGTATTTTATTATGAACAGCTAATTTCTTAGTTCTGGTATTATGTAAGAATCCATAATCCATACATGTATGAAACCCAGGAATTAATCTAAGGTCTAATAAATTATGTTTCTAAATTGCATGTGTTTATATGTCTAATTACTAAGATTCTATTAAGCCTGATCAACTTAGTTTAATCTGGTAGAGTCAGTGAGTGGCACAACTACCGGCCGAGTAGTACAGGATTAATTGGGTAATAATTTCTAATGCATCGTCAGTAGGAATTATTAGTTTCGGGTTCTTCTAGTTCTTAATGCTTCTATTTGTTAATTAATAAAGTTTGCGGGGACTCGCAGTCTATTAGTTCACGTAGTTAGAGAATAATTCATTTGCGGTGACTCGCGGGAAATTATCAAGAATCTATGGGAGAATTGGAATTATTTGCGGAGACTCGCAGTAATACTATAACTGAAACGGCATAAATAATTAGACAAGTTAAGAGGTTTATGATTGCATGCATGAGATTAAGGTGGATTTACATAATACCGAAATTTCCTCTCATTAATTGATATCTATTTAAGTCTTTTATTTAATTATTAGTTTAACTATTATTTTGCTACATTTAAGTGACAACTCTAAGGTCTTTTAAGAGACACAAATGTGACTGCTAGTCAATAGTGTGCTTTATTTGCATGTTAAATTGGAATTTGAATTAAATTGTCGTATCTGTGGATCAACCCTGTCTACTACTTGCTATATTTTCTTAGCATCTTAATTGCAGGTTTTAAACAGTACTTTTACTGTATTTGGTAGACGCACGACAAGTTATATCAGTTTGCACTAGTACAGAAATGGTTAAAGGAGGCGCCCCTTTGGAGGCGGATGTACAAACACCCGCCTCCAAAGGGGCCTGAAAAGCCTTTGGAGGCGGATGCAGCATCCACCCGCGTCCAATAATTAATTATTGGAGGCGGGTGCAACATCCACCCGCCTCCAATAATTAATTATTGGATGCGGGTGCATGTTGCACACCCTCCTCCAATTCTCGTTTGAGGTGAGAAACAGCTTTGCACCCGCCTCCAATATCGTGTTTATTGGAGGCGGGTGCATTTTCCCAAATTTTAATCAATATTGTTTTGAAAATTCTTTTTGTTTTGGGCTGTTGAAAGTTGAAAATAATTTATTAGGATAATTTTGAGAATTGAAAATAATTTTGAAAAAAGGAGATAAATTTTTAGATAATAAAAACTGCAAGTTTTAGAAGAAAATATATAAATATATATTTTCGATTTTAACTTCATATACATGAGTATATGTAGCCTAGTGGTAAATTTAATGTGCAAGAGTCAAGTGACTCCGTCGGTGCGAGTTCGATTCCTATCGAAACCATAAATTAAAGAATGGAAAATTAAATTTTTTATTGGGAGAATATTGGAGGCGGGTGTAACGGACACCCGCCTCCAATAACAATTTATTGGAGGCGCCTGCACTGGAGGCGGGTGCACACAACGTGCACCCGCCTCCTAATGCCCTTAGGACCCGCCTCCCCTAAGGCATTTTGGTGTAGTGTTGGTTGGTGGATTTGACAATTAAGTAATATAATCATAGAAAATATGATTGTTTGGTTGATAGGTTTAGAATGAATTTTTTGAAAACATAATCAAATAATTATATTTGAATGAAACCTGGCCACGTGGAGAGTTGATTTCAATTTGATTCTCATTGACATTCCACCCTACTATCAAAACTGAAATCCCAATTATCAATAAGCAACCTAAGAGGGGGAGGGGGTGAATTAGGTTCTTGACCCTTTTAAAAATATTTTCTACAATGAAGAACAACTTTGAAAAACTATTTTCAAAGATAAGTGTAAAAACAAAGTTTACAAATTAAGTGAGGTGTGTGATTAGTGTTTTGCAAATCATAAAAGCAAAGTAAAGGAAGACAAAACACAACCGATTTAGAGTGGTTCGGATTCCCCTTGAATCCTAGTCCACTACCCAAGTTCTACAACTTGGGATTTTCTAAGCCTCTCAAATGAATCACTTAAAGGTGTAATTCAAACCTTTACAAATGCCAAAATTATACCTCTAGAATTTAGGACTTCTTTGCTTAATCTAGCTCTAGACTAAGACCCCTTTGCCTAATGGCTAACAATGAATCTTTTGCCCCCGCTCCTTCCTCAAGGACTTAGGGTCTTACTCAAGACTTCATTGCCTAGCTACTAGGACTTTTGCTCAATCAACCTCTTGATCAAGACTTTCTCCCCTTTGCCTAATTTAACTCTAAACTAGGACTTTTACAATTGCCCTAACTCAACCCCTTGAGTTGGGTCTCTCCTTTCTACTTGCTCCCCTTTCTTCTTGCCTAACTCTTTACTCAAGAGTTGGACTTTCCCTAAATACAAATTGCCTACACTCAAACTCTTGAGTTAGGACTTTTCTAGATGTGTTTACAAGGATGAAATACTCCAGAAATGGAGTTTACAATTTGACACAAAAACAGGGCACAAATGCCTCTTGACAATCCTACCTTAACAAGCTAATTTGACATATAGATAATTGAAATGAAGCTTGAACGTGTTGTTAAAGTGTAGGAGATGTTGGGGAGTCATTAGCCTTAAGTGCTCTTGAAGTGGGGGTATTTATAGGAGAAGAGAGCTCTTGAATTGGATGAAAAACGGACAAGAAAATTCAAACCCGAGAGCGTCCGCGATTGACGCTCCTGGTCACGGGACCGAGTCGCAGAGGGTCCCTGCGTGATTCGCGGCACTCGGCTTCTTGTCGCGGGTCCCGATCGCAGGGGGTCCCTTGTGTGGCACGCGACGGTCTCTGGGCTGCTTGGCGCGCAGGAATCCTAGGCTGCTGCGCGGCGCGCGGCTCCTTGCCGCGGGTCCCTTGTCGGCCACTGATTTGACACATTTTTCATTTGCTTGCCGTTTCTTCGTTATAGCTCCGATTTCTTCGCCGTTTTTTGCGTTAGTTCACCCGTGAACTCTTCTCTTCATTTTCTGACTTGAAAACACCGTGGGTCCCACCTTGGGACGTGCTCGGTCGTATTTTTCTTCTTTCTTCATTTGCTTACCGTTTCTTCATTTTAGCTCATTTTTCATTGCCGTTTTTTGCGTCGGTTCTTCCGTAAACATTTCCCTACATTTTCTCACTTAGAAGAACCATTAAATTAATTCTCATATTTGTTAACTCATCAATCAAAATAAGGATTAAGACCAACCGGGTCTAACAAAAACCATTACCATTATCATTCTCCATTTTCCATGATAAACCAAATGCATCCTGAGTTTTGGACCATTTAAAAATGGCGTTTGAATTAAGTTGATGGATGAATTAATTTTAGGATCCGTTTGGTTGAACGGAATTGGAATTGGAATTCTATAGAATTGAAATTTAGAATTAGAATTGCAATTCCACTTTAGTTCCATTGTTTGGTAAACTGATAGAATTGTGAAGAAATTGAGTTGCAATTCTAATTCTTTTGTTTGAATGCTTAAAATTGTATGTAAAATTAGAAGTCATTTATAATTGTAAAATAGTCTTATTTACAAACCTTTTTGTGTTATTAATATAGGGGTGTTTAAACCGGTCGACACGTACCGAACGGTTCATGGTTAGATTCAGTGCATGCTCAAAAAATGACAATTCGGTTCGTCGAGTACAGAGCGTGATCTGAATTGACCGATTTTTTTTTTTTTTTTTTGAGAAAAGAGAAAAATGTTGAAAATTGTCTCCAAAAAAAAAAAAAAAAAAAAAAACCTCACCCCAGCTCAACCACAAAAAAAAAAAAACCGCAACACCCCCCAAATCACCCACACCCATCCCACCCAAAACCCCGATCCCCAGATCCCCAGGCCCCCAACCCCACCCCAGACCCAAAAAAATAAATAAATAACTGAATTGTTAAACGCAGTAACGGTTTTACTAAACGCAGTAACATTCCCCTGTAAAAAGACTAAAATGCCCCTAGAGCAAAAAAATTTTAAAAAAAAGGAAAAGGTACTGTTCAAACGCGGGTTACTGTTTATGAACAGTAACCCGCATTTGAACAGTAACAATTTTCACCTATAAGTAAGGGGTGAAGGTCAGAAGTTTTCTAAAACGTTCAAAGTTTGTTCTTTTACATTTATATTAAACTGCAGAAACACTTGTTTTCCATTTGGTCACTGACACGTTCATTCAAATATGGCCGGTATATCCGAGTACGATCCATATTACACTGTAAGTAACACTGTATTTATTTTTTTAATTTATAGCAGTGTGCGTAATTTATGTATTTATCTTTTAAATTTATGTATGTAATGTTTCACTTTAATTTTCGGGGAAAACAATTCAGTATCGGGGATTTTTTTTCCCGAATCTACGATTATCCGGACGTTTTTTTGCTGGTTCTGAAACATTTCGGACCGGGAGAATGTCTCCCAGTCCGAAATAGCCGGAATACCGCCGTTCGCCGGCGGTATTTCCGGCGAAAATATCGCCGGTCGCCGGCGGTATTTTGGTCGGAAATACTGCCTGCGAATGGCGATATTTCCGGTGATAATACCGTCGACCGCCGGCGGTATTTCCGGCCAAAATACCGCCGGCGCGCCGGAAATACCGCCGTTCTTCGGCGGTATTTGGCGATATTTTCGGCCAAAATTTTTCGCCGGTTTGCGTGCGGGCATGCGTTTTTTCTGCTACTTTTTCTGGACATTCCGCAATATCCGGATGAACCTATGCTTATTTTACAATTGTGTCGAAACTTTTGGATCTGGGCTATAATATGATTGCGCAATGTATTTGCTGAATAGAAATTTTAGTGTGTAAGTTTGCTAACAAGGTTTTTTTATGTTGTTGAAAGGATTCCCGTGTTGAGAGTGATGACATTTATGCTGACCACACCGAAGTATTTCGGACGGCCCATGAGTTCATCAGTAAGGAAGGTATGCTTGCATGGGTTAAAGCACGAGCAGCGAAAAATAATATGACGACAAAAATTACATATTCAGCGAAAATGTTGGGGTTGTTCCTAACAAGAGGGAGAAGCGGTAGAGTTGAGATTGGGTACGATATGGGAGGAAAAGTTAGGGATAAGGCACCCATACCGGAAGGGAGTAGCAGACGGAGCAATACAAGCAGCAAGAAGACAAATTGTCCATTTCACCTGAAGGGGAGAGAAACTGATGGGGGAAAGTGGAAGTTAGAGGTCAGAAACGGAACGCACAATCATGAATTAGAAGGAGTGAGAAATTGGCATTCATCGCAGATACGTTTAACAGAAGAGGAGAAGAAGAAGATTGCAGAAATGTCCAGTATCAACATCAGGCCGAAGCATATATTGGCCCAATTGCGCGCAGATGATCCGGAAAATGTCAGCCACATAAGGCAAGTTTACAACGAAGCAGCAAAAACTAAAAGGGATGCGAGGGGAGGTATGACTAACATGCAGTATTTCTTCAAACTTCTGCATGATCACGAATACTTCTATGCGTACTCAGGCGATGACGGAAGCAATGCAGTGGGCCACATCTTCTTTGCGCACAAGAAGGCGCGTCGTCTACTTGCTCTGTTTCCGTACGTTTTGTTTATGGATACAACGTATAAGACAAACAGGTATGACATGCCTCTGCTTCAAATTGTAGCTCATGTACCTACAGCTCAGTATGTGCATATCGCGTTCATTTTCATGAGGGATGAGACTACTCCAAGTTATTACTGGGGATTGGCGCAATTGAGCACCTTATTCGAGGAAAACAGGTTCCCCCACGTGATCATGACCGATCGAGAGACCGCATTACCGAATGCAGTGGCACTAGTTTTCCCACATGCTACCCAGCTACTTTGTAGGAGGCACATTGAAATTGATGTCAAGAAACATGTAGTGTCAGCTGGGAACGACAAAACTACGACAGATGTCTTTCCATATCGTTGGGGACAAGTTGTGAAAGCCCTGACATATGAACGGTTCACGGAAGCTGTGCATTATATTGATACTAAATATGGGAATAAATCCAAATTCAGGCATATTATTCCCTACTTGAAGAATACATGGTTGGATCCTCACAAGGAGAAGTTCGTGTCTTACTGGACGAAAAACATAAAGCATTACGGCGGGCGCACAACGAACATGTAAGTTATTTATTGATTTTATTTATGATTCGTACGTTGTATACTTACGCGATGTTTTATATAAGGATTTATGTTCTATGCGTTCTGTTACTGTCAATTGTCGTTCAGGGTTGAGAGTGCTCATGCCATGGTGAAGAAGGCTATTGGTACGTATAGAAAGACGTTCCCAAGTATCTTTCACGACATTCATATTATGATAGAGCTGCACCTCGGTGAAATTCGGACTAAAATGGAAGCTTCGCGCAGAAAAATATACCGGAAGAGCGACTACCTACTGTATAGTCGTTTGAACGGTCGAATGTCGTTCGCTGGAATTACAATGGTGGAGGATGAATATACAAAAAGAGTTGGCCTTATCGAGGACGATGGTTCTCTTTGTGGTTGCGAACTCCGAACAAGTTGCGGGCTGCCATGTGCATGCGAGATGCAACAGTTGGTGCGCGCGTACCAACCCATTGATCCTATCGATGTTGACACCTTCTGGAAGATGCTGCACTTGGGAGATACAGAAATTCCAGAAACCCAAGAGGAGAGGCAAACCGCTGAAGGGCGACTGCATGAAATGTTTGTGGATGTCATGTCGCGTCCGAGCGCTGAGATATACAGGGTCATGGGTGTTGTGCATTTGACGCTTTATCCCGAAACTGTTGATGTAGCTGAGCCTGTTAGTAGGCCACACAGGGGACGTCCCAGACACAATCCCACCCAACGAGATTTATCAGGGTTCGAGCACGCCGAAAGGAATGCGATACAAAGAGGTACGAATATATGTAGGCAACTTTTTTTTCTGTCATTGTGGTTAAATACACATACGCATACGCAATTTAATATGTTGTACACTCGCAGGCCGGCGCTTCACAGGCGGGCAGAGAAGACGAAGGGTTGTGAGGCCGCACGCTTCTGATTGGCCTTACGACCTTCCCGTTTTTCTGAAGCAGTTCGTGTTCGAATACATTACCGGCCACGTTAATGTTGTCCTCGATGGACATTGTGGTTTTAGGGTAATTTCTTATTTCGTACACGACGGAGATCAGGAGCAGTGGCACCAAGTGCGTAGCGACCTGCTGCAAGAACTCCGGATGGAAGATAATTTTTGGCGCTTCGTTCTTGGGGCAGTCGATTACGATTTAGCATGCAGGCTGCTAGATTGGTATGTAGTTCCGGCAGACGAGGACTTCTGGTTTGATTCTCATCTTCTGGGAATACTTGTCGCAACGACGTACCAGAGGGTGGTTACATTATATACCTAGCAGAGTAGTACTTTCCTTCCACTCCTGTGGCGGGGGGCCGACGTCTCCACTGATTCGAGCAGTTACATCAATATGGGGTTAATAAGACAAAACCATTTCATTGCGTTGTTAACTACAGGGGAGGTATTGCTGCCCCCAATCTATCCGACGTGGAGTAGCCGGGCCGGCCAACAAATGTAGCTTTGGAAATCGCATTTGGATGGAAAATTAGCTGCATACCGGAATAAAGCGACTGCTGAGTGTTAGTATATGATATTTTTTTGCGCCTTATGTACGGCTACACGTTAGAAGCAATTTATTGTTTTTACATTTTTAGGCTAGGAAACATAAGATCTGCAACTTCAGTATAGAAGGTGTAATACATTTTATCATTACAGAATTTGAATAAAATATATATACTTCTATGCGATTGGCGATATCTACATATACAGTGCAATTTTAGCCGATAGCATAACAAAAATTACATCACTTCGGACTCAGGCTAAAAGTACTATAGTGCCGGCATCAAATCCTCCAAATGACGGCACACCTCCTCTGTAGCACTCTCCCTCTCTTTGGTTGGGACGGTATTCCGGTTGCGAGGATGCGCATAATACATTTTACTTGCTATGTATTGCAAGCGTTGCGTATGGAATACATATGGACTGAATGTTAAAAAGATTGACGCAATTATATAATAAATCAACAGAAACAAAACATAAATGTGTAGTTCTTACCGCAACCGCAGATAGCCGTTTCGGGTCAATTGGCTCAGCTGAAGGCATGTCGTCGGGACTAACACGAACGTGCATCCGCAGAACGAAGTACTCAAGGTACTCAGGACACGTCTGATCGGGCCAATTAGCCCTCGCCATCCCCCTTAAAACCTTATTCTTGGGGTACATTTGGGGGATCTTCAGATTCGTATCAAACACGCAGGAGTACCTTTTTATTTCAGGGCTTCTGTAACAGCTCTTTGGCTGTAGAACTGGGTGAGGGATCGTCTGAACGAATCCAAATTGCCGCAGGAACCGATCTGACATGTATGGCTCTGCGACCCCAGGACAATGAATAAGACCCCTATACAAGGTTATTGCGTGCGCTCCTGCGGGATTCGGCCCAAAAGGAAGCCAATTGACCTAGTGCATGTGAAACATAGTCAGTGGATAATCGATCAGTAAGGAAATTACAATAATAAACATAAGAAAATTAAAATGACAGGAGAAATATTACCTCTTCTGATTTCATGCCATCCAGGGCATGCCTGTATTTGAACAGATCCCAGTCGGGATCACGCTTCCTTCCGGTTCCGACTTGCCACTTAGCCGATGCTGGCCAATCGGCATCCCAGGATCTATGCTGTGCCGGACTAAACGCGGGGAAGTATTCGTATATCCAGCTCTATTAACAAAATTGAAAAACAAATTATTCATTTTTTCCCGCAAGTATAAGTAATGAATTCATTTATAAGCGATGCCTACAAGGTTGCTCTAGATGCCCGACCAAGGTTGCGATACAGGATTGCCAAACACGCTGCCCCCCACGCAAGTCCGCCTAGGCTTTCTACATCTTGCAGGTAAGGCAAGAAGTGCCCAAGGACGTGGGTTTTTTTCTTATCCACGAACAAGGTGTTCCCAACTAACCAGAGCAAATAACCTGCGGCAGCATTGGAGGCGTCCACCTGTCCACTGAGACAACACTCGCGGAGGAGGGACATTTTGACAGAGGAAAAATCTCGATCCCCGAACATTTCTTCATGAATTCCCAATGTCTCCAAAGCAGTTGCTTCATCTCGGCCGGCTTAATTTTCCACCCAATTGGCTGTCCGCCAATCGGAATCCGCAGGATGTAGGCGACGTCGTGGAGACTGATACTCATCTATCCGAATGGCATGTGGAATGTATTAGTTTCCGGCTGCCATCTCTCAATAAATGCACTTAGGAGTGCAGAGTCTAGCTCTGGATGCATAGACCAGGACAAATGTGCCAACCCAGACTGGTCAACCAGAGTTTTCATTTCCCCTTCTTCTAAAGGCCACTTTTGCAGATTGTTGAAACCATTATGGCACAACAATGCACCACGGTCCTATGCAATGGAATGAATAACATAACACCTTTACTAACCCAACATAGTAATCATACATAAAAAATGAACAATAATACATATCAAGAAATATGACACAAATCGTGAAAACGATACATGTCGATGCCATACGTAATAGGCAACATGACCTTTAAAACTCCGTAGCAACTCCGGATCTGACGGACCCCCGTCAAGCGGGCCATCTAGAGGCCAGTAAGCCTTCCACCCGCTATCCCCTCCGGATCCAGAACCGGACCCAGCCCCTGACACCGACCTACGCGCGGAGCCTATTACTTCTTTGCCTTTTTCGCTCCTCCGTCGGTTGGAATCATTTTCTTCTTCATTTTCATCCCCCAACCGCCCCGAGTTCCCTCCCATGTACCCCTGCGACTGGGACATGTCCATCCCAAATCTTTCCGCGTTTTCCCTAGCTTCCTCCTCCTCCGCATTTCCAATGTATGGGGGAGCAAATGGAATGTCGCGATAATCAACGTTACTCTCCCTCGTCTCATTTGATAAGCGAGAAGATCCCTCCGCTCTTCCTGCCACTTTCCTCTGCCGTTCGAATACAGTGGGATATCTTCGGCCACTTATTCCCTCCGACACGGAATGCCTCGCCTCAGTGCTTCTATCAACATTGAGCATACTGTCATCCCTTCTGCTGCTTTTGCTTTTGGTCAATTTCAATTTCAACTTCTTAAATGCTTCTGCCATCTGCAATTATAAAAACGCACATGTATCAATACAAAATTATATAAGGAACATCTAAACAACCAGAAAACGTTTACAGTTACAGAAATGTTAAAGTATCGTCGCAACATTCTCCCCGTTCGGGCAAAAAACATCCGGAAGTATCCAACCGCCGGAAAGTTTCTGGAAACGTGGAGCAAGACCGCCGCCGGCTCGCCGAGTTCGCCGGAAAATACCGCCGTCCGGCAGGAAAATACCGCTGGATTCCGGCGGTATTTTCCGGGAAAACTACCGCCCGACGGTATTTTTTTCGGGAAGGTATTTCCCGAGAAGAATACCGCCGGCGGTATTCCCCGAGAAAAATACCGCCGGATTCCGGCGGTATTCCCCCTGTTAAATGCAGTAACCGTTTCCCTTCCATTCCGGGGACAATCTGACAGATATACGACGATCCGGGGAAAAAAAAAACATTTTCGGGTTCCATAATAATAAATTCGGATATATTATAACTTCTAACATAACTTCGGTATGCCTCTAACTAAATTAATGAAACAAACAAATAATCTCGCAAATAAAACAATACCAAAAGAAATATTAAAATGAGGCACTAACCTTTAATCGATCGTACTGGCAGTAAATGGAATATCCGATTCTAACTAATTTAGTGTTTTTTGGAAAAACTTGCAATTAATTTCCAGAAGAACTTGCAATTAATTGCCAGTTCTTCTGGAAAAACTTGCAATTAATTTTTATAGGCGCAACCCGAAGCATTTTTAAAATTTTTTTTTTCCCGTTTTTCCCTACTTGCACAGTAAAAAATTATTCTGTCTGGCGGCTTCACTGTTCACCAAACAGTGAAGCCGCCAGACAGAATAAATTTTTTACTGTAGCAACACGCGGGTGAACAGTACCCGCGTTTTGCTACAGTACTTTTTTAAAAAACATTTTGGCTCCAGGGGCATTTTTGACTTTTTACAAGAAAATGTTACTGCGTTTAGTAAAACCGTTACTGCGTTTAACATTCCTCATAAATAAATAAATAGAATCCCCAATCTCGATAAAAATTTTAGTTTTAATTTTAAAATTACAAAAAAAATATATGTTTATTTTTTTATTTTAGAAAATATTAATCATCGTTATATTTCGTATATATTAAAATATAATTTTAGATAATTACACACACTATAAAAAAAAATATATAAAAATTGCATTTACAATATACTAGCCTAAATACTTTTTAACTATTTCTCAATTTTATTATTATTATATTATTTTGTCTAAAATACTTGTCCAAGGGTGGAAAAAAATACTAACATAAGATTATATGGGCTAAAATAAAATAAAATAAAAAATTAATTAAAGAAAACTGAACAAAGAAAGACAAAAAAAAAAAAAAATTGAAACAGGATAAAAAAAGGCCAGTTTGGGTCGATATATATATATATATATATATATATATACACACACACACAAATATATATGACGCGCACACTACACACACTCACTACACACTACACATCAATAGAATTATAATTATAATTCGAATTTTTAGGTCCAACCAAAGAATTGAAATTGTGGAATTAGAGGTATTTGGAATTGGAATTCAATTACAATTCTTAAAATTATTTAACAAACAAAAAATGGAATTAGAATAGAGCCCCAATTCCAATTTCATATCCCAATTCCATGGAAACAAACACACCGTTAAACTTTTCAAGTGAAGTGAGAAATAGGAGACCACGGCCAATTTAAAAGATTAATGAACTTCCAATTTTATATATATATATATATATATATTGCTTTTTATACAAAAATCTCTGTATATATTGGTCTTTATTGAACATAGATTTGCAAGTAAACTCGCTCAATAAATTAAATTCAGAAAGCATTATTTTTTATGCTAGCTAGTTAGCGATGGGGTGAGAAATTAATAAATACCAGTGTTTACAAACAATTTCATATTTGATTTGACTCAACTCAAGGTTCTTTATTTAATAAAGAAATGAACACGAGCAAAAATTATAAGGTACTAATATTATGGTTTACTTCTTCGACATAAAGTATAGATATACAATTCTCTAAAAATTAATCAGAAATGTAAATTAACTATAAAGAAGTACTCTCTATGTTCTATTTAAAGAGCCCACTATCGGTTACAGATCTCAGCAAAATATAAAGGACTCATTGTAACTTTTTAAACTACAGAAGAATGATCAATAACTTTTGTAAACGATAGAGTTTTAGAGAATTTATCCTAAAAATTAATCAGTTTCTTTTTTAAGGAATTTTATAATTTTCTTAATCAATGTGTTTTTTGCTTCAGCCGCACAATCTATAAAACAGGTTAATTAACATTTAAAAGACATAAATATATAAAGTGAAGAAAATTGTGACAAATAATTTATTTTAAGTTTTGTGATTTGAAACTCATAAAATATTTTACATTATCGAAAATGGACGATTATCTATTGGGGAACCAGACTTGCTAACTGTAGTAGAATGAATTGGCGGTGAATGAAATCTCGAATTTGGCCTTCTTCCCAAAATCGATTTCCGCCGGAAAAGACGACGACCAACGTTTTCTCGGGTTAACCCGGACAGGCTGGACCAAATCGGCGGAACCGATCAAGTTCGGAAAATTAAGCCTGGCTTTTGAGCCGCGAATCCGAAAAGCGGCCTGGTCATAAGCCAACGCCGCATCCTCCTGAGTCTCGTACGTCCCCAGCCATATCCTAGACCCTTTCTTGTCCGGGTTTCTTATCTCCGCCGCGAACTTCCCCCACGGCCTCCTCCTAACCCCCTTGTATCGAGTCCAATCCGCTCCCGCAGACGCATCACCTACACGCGCGGCCGCAGAGAACTCTTGCTGAACCTTCTCCAAGTTGAGATCAGATTCCGCTGTTTCCGACGAGGGACTGCTACAACCACTACTACTACTACAACCGCAGCCGGACATCATTTCCGACGTGGGACTTCCTGGTATGGAGGGATATTCATAGTCATAGATTTGGTGATCATTATCATATGAAGAGAGGTGGGAGAACAAATCGTGAAACTCGGGATCATTTAAAAGCTGGTTTTCCACGAATGCCAAGAGGGCCAAGTCATCGGAGTCCATGGCTCCCTCCCGGAAATATTGAAATCTTTCTTTCAGCGGGTTTTTTTTTTTTCTTCTGTGAGTGAATGATGGATGAACTGTGGCACTTTGGCTGTATATATATAGAGGAATCGCAAGAAAGAATATTGAGTGACTTTCTTGGAAAGGTTGAAATGCGTCACATGCTGATAAATTATTGTCACAGAAATGTGGAAAATTGATCATTTTTACGTAGTTTTGAATCTACAGAAAAATTATTTATTTTCCACACGTTAAACAGGCCTAAAAAATTTTATATTTCCACTTAAGGTTGCTGAAAGGGAATAGTTGAGGTCACCTGTGATGTCACCCGGCATAACCCCCACAGATGCAACAGATCACTCGCTTCAATTAATGGTTTAAATTAATTATTAATCCTTTCCCTTGCTTCTTAGCTAGCCTTTTCTTGCTTAATTAATTAAATAATATTTCTGACATATATATTTTTTATAGTTATTAACATTACATTTGGTATGGTTGTGGTTGTGCCCTTTATAATGATGTTCAGGAGTGAGGAGTAGATGAACAAAGTTAATTAATTGTAGGAGAACAAAATTAGGCATGCATTGAAATAAATGGAAGTATTTGAAGTTGATCAGTTTGGTAAGGCGGGGGTAGATCTGGAGTGTTAGATATTTTTTCAATAATTGTTCAGAATTTCGAGTACAAGTTCGACACCTAAAGCGGGTTGAAAGTAGGAACTGAAATCGAAATCTAAAAGTTTGAAATTCAGACTTTCATTGCCTGAAGAGTTTCGACAGAGCTTCGATGTCGAAGTCCTATGAAGCTTCGACAGGGGTTTGATGTCGAACTGCTACCAAAAGCAAAAGTCTGAAAATGACCTGAGACCCCTCCAACGCCCTCTTGCATTCTTATTATTAGTGTATATTTATTTATTAAACTTTTTTTACATGCATTTAACAGTCAAACAAATGTTTATACATATATTGGATTCTTCCGAAAATTTTAAATTGTAGTTTTTGGATTCGCCACTGCCAAAAGAGAGTAATAAAGTATCAGGAAAGTATCTAACACCATTTAAAGAGTTGTTTCCTTTGCTTTTGAATATATATATATATATATATATATTGTAATAGATTTGTTGGTTTGAATTTAGTAAAGTCATTTGTTGTTTTTGTACTGGATACTCTATTGTTGCTCATAATATACAATATGGAGTGCACTGGCGGCATCGACAAGACGCGAACGGATGTTTTAGCAAAAGAGAACAGTGACGATGGTTGTTATGTCAAGACTGGAGACGATACTTTAATAGCCAAGAATTGCAAGATATTTAAAAAGATATAGGCTATTTTTTTAATAAATAATTACACATATCTTAATCTAAATTATTTTCTTTAGTCAACGGTTCAATTAGTACTTTGGGCAAGAATCAGAAATTCGCCTGAGGTTTGGACATAAATCTGATACATCGGTGTCCAAAAATTACCCAGTACTCTTTTGACCCGCATTTGACCTTCACTAGGCAGCAAAAAAATGTGAGGTGATAAAATTTATGATTGTAAAGACTTAGGCCTTGTTTGTTTTGATTCTCAAAACATAGTTTTGAAAAAAAATTTAATTTTATAATAATTTTTTATTACTTTCAATACACTTTTTTATATTTTTTAATACACTTTTTTACATTGTCAATACAATTTTAATATTATAAAATCAAAATAAATCTCAAAACCATGTTTTGGAAATCATACCACACAGGGCCTTATATACACTTCCACTAGCCACCATAGACTATAAAGCTTCCCACTTTTTTATTTTTTATGTTGACACAAAACTTCTTCTTCTTCTTTGAATACTCAATTTGACAATCACCTACTGGTAAACAGTTAAAGACTGGTTCCCATTTTCGTTTGCTTTCTGAAAATAGTCGACTCGATTTTTCTTCGCTCCTTTATCATCATCATTCTTTGTCTGGGATCGGTTTCTCTTCCCCTTTTGATCCCTCATTTGCCCCCAAATTGATACCTGATTACCAGGATTTTTTAAATATTCTTCGATTTTTGTGGTTGGGTAGGGAAGTTTGATTACTTGGATTTCAAGGTGTTGTTTATTTGGGGAAATTTGTTTGGGGGTGTTCTTGAGTCTTGAAGGATGAGTTTTCAAGATTTGGAATCGGGTCGGACGAATGGGTCGAGGCCGCCGAGAGCTTTTGCAAATGGGAAACAGGATCAGAGTACAACCCAAGCTGTGGCTTCCGGGGTTTTTCAGATCAACACGGCGGTCTCCACGTTTCAGAGGCTAGTTAATACCCCTGGGACACCCAAGGATACGCCCGAGCTCCGCGAGAAGCTGTGAGTGTTCTTTTTTTAATTATTTGTTTCTGGGTTTAGTGAAGATGATTTCGAATTGAAAATTTTGGTTCAGTTGTCGTCTTGTTTAGCTAATTCTTTAATGCAGTAAAATTCTTCATTGGTTTGATCATGTATTTCCCCCGGAATGCTATGCAATTGAGTTGGGGAAGACGATTGTGATGATACATTTGCTAAGATTGAGTTTTGACATTAATCCCTTCAAGAATGTGTGGATTGGAAGTGACTCTGTTCTGTGCAATCTTGTGGTTTGATGTTCTATGATAGTTGATGTGATAATGAACAAGTAAAGTTCAGTTGATTTGAAAATGGGAAACAGTCTTTAACTGTTTACCAGTAGGTGATTGTCAAGCTGAGTATTCAAAGAAGAAGTTTCGTGTCAACATAAAAAATAAAAAAGTGGGAAGCTTTATAGTCTATGGTGGCTAGTGGAAGGGTATATAAGTCTTCACAATCATAAATTTTATCACTTCACATTTTTTTGCTGGCTAGTGGAAGGTCAAATGCAGGTCAAAGGAGCAATGAGTATTTTTTGAAAACCTCAGGATGTATCTGATTTAGGGGGATATCTGATTTTTGCCCTAGTACTTTTTAAAAACTGAGAGTTTATTTTATATTTGTTACAACCTTAATGTTGTTTTTGTATTTCACCCCTTATAAAACTATATAAGGCCCCAAACATAAACAAAACTAATTTTAATGGCAGAGGATTCAAAGGCCAATTCCCATTTCTTCTTCCACAGCTTCGGTATTGAAGAGTGCACGACGCCAAATCAAGATTTACCTCACGTGTTAATGTGGGTATTTGTTGGATTATGGTGGCGTTCTTCGGTCCTTTGTCACTGGTGGCTCTGTTTCTGTTCCACTGCCGAGTTGCTCTGCCGCGTCGTATTCTCGCTTTCCATTTTGTATTCCTTGTGTGAGTTGCCGCTCTCCAAGAAGCCTCTTGGGTTGAAAATTTTCCTATACAGCAACACCGGCGGGAAGATCAAGAAGAATACAAAATGTTCTTGTGGATGAACATGACATAGTGTATATAGTGAGAACTATGTGTTGCTTATCCATGATCTCTTTCATTGGTTCAAACTCAAGGTGTGCTTGGTTGGAGGTTTTGGAAGTGGGGAATGGGAATGGGAATGAAATGAGGTGTTTGGTTAGGGGGTTTCATTCCCTGGACCCCACTCCCAAATCTAACTTTTGTCCAATTATCCATTCCCCTCCATTTTGAGGGGAATGAGAATCATTCCTACATAAAATAAACTATTTGTGTATATTTTTACTTTTAAAATATTTTAATTAACAAAAATTATCATTATAATATATTTAAACATAAATATTTTATAATATATTAAAAGTTTAATGTAAAAAAATAAAAATAAAAATTACTATAAAAAATTTTATTTGTGAACCAAACACCATCAATGGTAATCATAATCATTTCCTATCACAAACCAAACAACACAAATACAATGATTATCTCTACTATCATTCTCCACTACTATAATTCTCATTCCCATTCCCCCCTACGAACCAAGCTCCCCCTCAATCTTTCATGTCTACTTTTTATTATATAAAAGTGAGTCTAATGTGAGTCACACTTTTCATCGTAAGAAAACAACTAAGAAAAAGAGAGTTTGGATAGACAAAAAATCTGATTTCGTGTTACTTATGACTTAAGACTTGTTTTTTTAGGAGGGGGGAGAGGGTTGTAATCTTTTGTGCAAATTAAATTACATTTTCCTTTACTGAAGTTTGTAATATTATATTACCTTAAGGTTAACGGTTAATTGCATTGATTTAGTTAAATCATCATCATTTAATGGTAGTTTCTCAAATCATTGAGGTAATATTAACATCAATAAGCATGTATTTGGATAGTGAATACCATCATGTACAAATTTTTGTCCAAAAAAAGCATTAAAACCGAACTCTTCGTACGTGCTAACTAGCTGTGTTAGAATGAATCCGTGGTGCCGAATGAAATCTCGAATTTGGCCTTCTTTCCGAATTCGATTTCCGGCGTCGGAGAACCCGAACGTTTCCTCGGGTTAACCCGGACAGGCTGGACCAAATCGGCAGAACCGATCAAGTGCGGAAAATTAAGCCTGGCTTTTGCGTCGCTCATCCGAAAAGCCGCCTGGTCGTTAGCAACCGCCCCATCCTCCAGCGTCTCGTACGTCCCCAGCCATATCCTAGACCCTTTCTTGTCCGGGTTTCTTATCTCCGCCGCGAACTTCCCCACGGCCTCCTCCTAACCCCCTTGTATCGCGTCCAGTCCGCTGCCGCAGACGCGTCGTCTCCATGCGCCGCCCCAGAGAACTCTTGCTGAACCTCCTCCAACTTGCGATATTCAGTCGCTTCCGAGGAAGGACTGCTACAACCACTAATACTACTACTACAATCGCAGGCGGACATAATTTCCGATGTGGGACTTCCTGAGATGCAGGAATATTCATAGATTTGCTGATCATGGTTCAGATTATCAAATGAAGAGAGGTGGGGAAACAAATCGTGGAAGTCGGGATCGTTTAGAAGCTGGTTTTCCATGAATTCCAAGAGTGCCAAGCCATCGGAATCCATGGCTTCCTCCCAAAAATATAGAAATCTTTCTTTCCGAGGGGTTTTTCTACTGTGACTGTGAGTGAATGATCGATGAACTGTGGCTCTTCGATTATTTATATATACTGGAATCGCCAGAATATTTGAGTGACTTTTCTAGGAAAGGTTGAAATGCGTCACTTGCTGATCATTTCCCTTATAAAATTTATAATATTGATTTCCACATGTTATAATGGGGATGGGAATGGATGACCTCACCGGTGAAGTCACCCTAGCCCTGACAAATTGTCACAGACCACTTGCCTCAAGCTTTCAATTAAGGGTTTTAATTCCCTAGCTCACGAACGAGTTTGTTAGTATCCCAATAATTGTGACGTATAGTCGGTTATTTCAGAGATATAGGTTCGATTTTTATTTTTATCAGTTTTACCTATTTAAAGTGTCAGTCAACAAGACTTTGCAGGAGGATCCTCACTTCATTTTTTCTCTTCCCAAAACCTTTACTTTTCATGTAATAAATAATAAGACGATAAATATAATGATGCATCAAAAAAATCCCCAGCTCAAATCTAAGCTTTTGCCCTTTTTTGGTTAGTTAATTAATATATATTTGTGATTTTTAAATAGTTATTATCTCTGTCGCAATTTAAATGTTGTTTTAAAATAAAAAATTTGTCTCAAAATAAGTATAGTGTTCCATATTTTAAAAGTAAAACAAAATTATACTCCTAATTAATTGGTGTACATACTTTAATTCAATGCATATAACTGTTCTGGATATAACTTGTTATAACTACACTAAAATATATTTTGTCATAAAACAACTTTTACTTTTACTTGGAAAAGATAATAATGTAATAATACTCAAATCAAATAAAGTTACAATAGTGATCTTAACAACTTTTTAAATATGTATAAAAAGTGTTAAAATAACCCTCTTAGAATAGAGGTAATATTACAATTATCTTTAAACTTGGTATGATGGGGCTTGTACCCTTTTCCATTAGGAATCAGGATTGAATGAACAGAGTTAAATAATTTTGGGAGGGCATACAATTAAATTGGGGAGCAGGGTATTAAATGGAATATTCGAGTATCAAATTTGGTTTATTATACGCGGCTTCATATTTAAATCTACTAATTTCTTCATTATTTGTAACAGTTCTTTACTTAGGAGGTTGGAATCTTTCTATCGCATACGAATTCATTCCTAAGCTTTTTGATATCAATAAAGCGGGTAAAGTCTTTGTAACAATAATTGGTATACTTATTACAATAGCTAAAACTTAGTTGTTCTTGTTTATTCCTATAGCAACAAGATGGACTTTACCAAGGCTATGAATGGACCAACTACTAAGTCTTTGATAGAAATTTCTTTTACCTAGTTCGGGTGGTAATTTATTATTAACAACTTCATTCCAATTTCTTTCAATGTAAAATTATACAATATTATGCATTCACTACTTATCTCAAACAAGAGAAAGAAACCATCATAAAACCTTTTTATTTTATTCATCTATATACACGTCATGTTTTTTATAATAACTTGAGTTCACAAATTATAATCAACAAACAGTACTACGAATTGCTAGGTACATTGGTCAAGGTTTATGATTGTCCTATCTCATGCCAATTATATACCTATAACTATTCAATATTCTTACGAAAAGTTAAGTTAATCACCATTGAATTCATTGAGAGAGTCTAGTGATTTAGAGTTCATTATTGTTCGAACTTTGTATGTTGCAATGTTATTTAATAAACGAAAAACTGCTCATCTATGTAAGTTTAATCCTCCTTAAACTAAATTTGACTTTCTAAAATTTTGCCACATTTTTTTTGGGAGAAATTATGTAGACAGTGAAATCATCAGATGATTAGTAGGATAAACTATCGGATAAGCACAAAAGGATAATCATCAATATTGATGATGCACCTTTTGAAATGATATGATAAAATAATAAATTATTTTGCTTTTTTATTAATTCATGTAGCAACATTCACTTCATTAGTGATTAGTCTATTGAATAATTAATTTGAAATGTGCGCATCTTTTTTGTACTGGCCCACGATTAATATATAACCATTTAATTTGTTGGCATATTAAATTGTGGGGGTCCATCTCTACTTCTTTCATCCTCTTACAGATTACAGAGGACGAGTGAAATAGTTATACTTAGTTTTCGCTTTCTTCATTTCCAAATTTTAGTTAGTCTCCATGATTAGAGTCATAAAAGAGTGTTTTCTCATTCAAATAAACACTTTATCACTATCTATACTATTTTTATTAATGGCAACAGCGTGTAAGGGCTCGCCCTATGATTCAGTACGTATTAATTGGGGTTTTCATCCATAATCAGTGATAGATCCGTGATCGTTAATACGAAATTTGTTGAGTGTAATAGGTAGGTTTATATTTTTACATGATATAGATCTATATTATGCTTAGATTTACAATTTGATAAATTTGATACACATGTTTTCATTAAAGACTAAATTTGATACGCATGTCATCCGATCCAATTATCGATATACAAGTTTTTGTGAAAGGAGAAAAAAAATAAAATTGAATTCTTTCTTTAAAACAGATAGACTGATGGTATACTATATGTTTCTATTTATATCCCATAGATTAATTGCAGAGTACACCAACTAATATGACATATATATATATATATATATATATATATATATGAAGAAACGGTTAAAATTGATTTTCATGGGAAATACATCTGACTATTGGTTTTCGGGCCTGAAGCTTTCTCCATTTTATAGCTCTGGTAAACCGTGCATTTGGAACCTTTCTTGTTTCCGCCGCATTAATTTCTTCCCGACGGCAGCCTCCCAACGCCGATAGTTCGTGCGTGTCAGTTTGTCACTATATCAGTACACGTCCTAGCTAGCTGTAGTATAATGAATCCGTGGCGAACGAAATCTCGAATTTGGCCTTCTTTCCGAAATCGATTTCCGCCGGAAAAGTCAACGAACGTTTCCTCGGGTTAACCCGGACAGGCTGGACCAAACCGGCGGAACCGATCAAGTGCGGAAAATTAAGCCTGGCTTTTGCGCCGCGCATCCGGAAAGCGGCCTGGTCGTAAGCCACCGCCGCATCCTCCGGCGTCTCGTATGTCCCGAGCCATATCCTGGATCCTTTCTTGTCCGGGTTTCTTATCTCCGCCGCGAACTTCCCCCACGGCCTCCTCCTAACCCCCTTGTATCGCGTCCAATCAGCTCCCGCAGACTCGTCACCTCCACGCGCCGCCGAGGAAAATTCTTGCTGAACCTCCTCCAACTTGAGAGATTCAGCTGTTTCCGAAGAGGGACTGCTGCAACCACTACTAAAACCGCCGGCGGACATCATTTCCAACGTGGGACTTCCTGATATGCAGGGATGATCATTATCATATGAAGAGAAGTGGGAGAACAAATCGTGGAAGTCGGGATCATTTAAAAGCTGGTTTTCCACGAATGCCAAGAGGGCCAAGTCACCGGAATCCATGGCTCCCGGAAAAAATTGAAATTTAATCTTTCTTCAACGGTTTTTTTTTTTCCAGGTAATCAGGAGTACTGTGAGTGAGGTAGTGAGTGAATGATCGATGAACTCTTGCCCTTTTGCTATATATACTGGAATCCCCTATGAATATTTGAGTGACTTTCCACGAAAGGTTGAAATTAATTAATGGGTCACATTTTCCACACGTTCCAATTTACGTACGTCACCTGTGAGGTCACCAGACAGATACCACAGATCACTTGCTTCAATTAATGGTTTAAATTAATTATTAATCTTAGCTAGCCTTTTCTTGATTAATTAATTAATTAATTAATATATCTAACAATTTTTATTTTTATTTTTTATAATTATCATATTTAGATTTGGTATCGTTGTGCGCAACTAGGGGTGATAACGAGCCGAGCTGTGCCGAACCGAGCAGAGATTTAACGTGTTCATTTATTGTTCATTTATTTATCGAGATTAAAATCTTGTTCATGTTCGTTTATTTATTAATCGAGCCGAGCCGAGCCGAGCTTTGACGTGTTCATTTATTGTTCATTTATTTATCGAGTTTAAAATCTTGTTCGTGTTCGTTTATTTATTAATCGAGCCGAGCCGAGCTTGTTCATGTTCGTTCTCAGCCCTAAGTGTCATGCTCATCTATTTATAAGGAATTTTCCTCCCAAATCTTCTCTCATTTCCGATGTGGGATTGGGTGAAATTCACCTCAAAATTATGAAATAAAATAAATTTAGTCTTGTGAAAATTCAAACCCTAGTTCCCTTGCTTCTCCTTTTGATGTCTTACCACTGCACCAAATTTATTTTCATGTTATATGTATGAATGATAAATTATATATGTATTTTATCCTTCTTAAAAATTGTTTTTTCTTATCGAGCTGTTCACGAACGTAATCGAGCCGAGCTCCCTTTTGTTCATTTATTGTTCGTTTATTAATCGAGCCTAAAATTTTGTTCGTGTTCGTTTATTAATAAATAAACGATCTCGAACCGAGCTTTTAACGAGTCGATCCCGAGCTTGTTCGTGAATGTTCGTGTTCGTTCTCAGCCCTATGCGCAACCTTTATGATGTTCTAGGAGTTAGGAGTGCATAAACAAACTAAATTAATTTTTGGGATAACTAAATTACACATGCATTGAAAAAAAATAAAAAAAATAATAAATGAAATATTTGAAGAACTGCATGTATAATGTTAATAAAGATTAATTAACAGCAATTCGTTTGACAATAGGCACATAGATATAGGTTGGCAGGTAATATTTCCTAGCTAGGTTAGGACTTTGTTTAATTACTCATTAATATATTTTATACTACTCAAAAACTTGTATCCGACATGTGTGACAATCCGATAGTATATATCAATTTTAACATATGTTATATCAAGTTTGATATCAAGCAAGCAGTTATGAGTGCCTAAGTATCGAGTAAGAAATTTAGCATTCGATGTATCTTGTATTGCAATTAGTCTTTGATATAACGACTATTAAATTTAATTTTTGATTTGTTGTATATTTATGAAAATGCGCTTATAAACTTTATCTACCAAATTATTATTCTCGAATTGTCAGATGGTTAGAAAGAAAACTCACCATACTTTAAACTATAACGTCAACATTCTTTGTATGAAAATTAAATTTACCCTCTTATATGTAACTCTCGGTCTAAAGATAGTTACCGTGAGTGCTTGAAATTTTCATTTATAATTTTATCTTAACGTTGTAACATAAAATTGTACGAAAATTATTAGTGCATAGAGGATATATATAAATGTTAATATCTCTAATCATTTACCTTTTAGGGTTCACAAATTAATTTATTAGAATGTTAGTTTTTTTTTTATGTATAAAAAAAAAGTCCCCTCCCATGAATAAGCTACACCAACTTTATGGAAAAATTATATATTTTTATTTGAGTCTTTAAACCCCAAATACTAGTAGATCTTGAAATTTTATTTCTCTCTTTCTTTAAACACTCAAATGTCAACGGCACTCCCTATATATATTATTCTCCACGTTCCATTAGAAAATTCAATATTTAAAAATTATACAATTTTTTTTAAAGTTAGTATGTACAACAACTATATAGTTAGTTAATTTGTCACTCTTTTCTTTAAGTCTTATTTTTCAAATGTGAATTAATTATGAACGGTATATAATTATATTAATTAAAAAATCGATATGAGACACTTGAGTACACGAAGTTGTATGCCATGCAATGCCCGGTATTTTTCCAATAGTATTATTAGGTTATAATTTTTTTTCGATTTAAGTTTTGAAAGAGAATGAAATAGTTATGAATTTAATTGGTTATACTTATGTGTATGACATATGTTATAAAAACATATAATGTACTGTGCATTAGGTTAGACTCAAGATAAGTATAGGAGTTAGAAATATTGTTCCATCATATAAGCTTATATTTTTTCAATACACACAAGAAGATATATGAGTAAAAATAATTAATTTTAAAAAAAAAGATCAATTGCAGGCGTATCTAATATAAATCACTCATTCAATGTATATAGATAGTTGTAGGTTGCCATTTCTTGGGTCAAAATTTAGAATAATTGTGTGATAGAATAATATTAATAAATATTTTCTGGGGTGGCATGAACAATGCAAGAAGAAGTCAAAGAAGTACGAATAGTTATAGTGCACATAGCAAAGGAACAACAATTGAAATCATGAATGGCATTGGCCAATGGCTACCCAATATTTCCATAATTTTCCATCATTATTAGGTGGCTATTTGGTTTACCTGTTATTTAATTATAAGTTAAATTGGATAATAAATAATAAAGTGAAACCAAAATTGAGGAAGTGAATAGTTTGGACACATAAATTATGAACTCCTCCTCTAGTGGGGAGAAGAAGATAACTCATCTTAAATTATGAAGTTATAGGGTAGATAATTATGCTGCCAACATGGCATCCATGTGGGACATAATATAGACACTACTACAAAAATGACTTTTAATGGCGGTTTTTAAGGGCTTTTAACTGCGGTTTTCGGCCTTTTTGAACCGCCATCTATCCGGCAACCGTAGAAAGTTTACGGACTTTCTACGGCAGTTGTGAACCGCCATAGAAAGTTCAGACTTTCTACGGCGGTTCGATTAGGAACCGCCATAGAAAGTCCGACTTTCTATGGCGTTTTTTTTCAAAACCGCCGTAGAAAGGACTTTCTACATCGGTTCCTAAGTGAACCGCCATAGAAAGTTAGGCTTTCTACGGCGGTTTTTTTTCAAAACCGCCGTAGAAAGGACTTCCTATGGCGGTTCCTAAGCGAACCGCCGTAGAAAGTTAGGCTTTCTACGGCGGTTTTGAAAAAAATCGCTGTAGAAAGTTCCAAATTTGTAAAAAAAAAATTTTAATATTTTATTTTTTTATCTCTGCATTCAAAATATATATATCAAAAACAGCAAGAACAGCCGTAGAATGTTTTTGATATATATATATATATATATATTTTAACTTTATTCAAAAAAAAAAAAAATATATATATATATATCAAAAACTTCCATGCTAATAAACCGAACAACCACCAAACTTCACAAAATTTTTGCGTGCATCCATCAAATTCTAATTAATTTAATCATTAACAGCAAGAACAATACAATAACAACATAATCCTGAAGTAAACAGCCAATATATATATACAAAAATCCAATCTCAACCTAATCAATTTTGAGAATAAATCAAACCAAAATCAGTAGGAAAATTATAAAATGGAACATACAATAAACCACCTATTTAACACTAATCAAACCCGAATTTAATCATTCACCATCTCACCAAACCCGAATTTAACACTAATAATAAACCCTAGGCCAATCGCAATAATCAAGTAACAATAAAATTTGTAAAACTTAAATAAAGTTGAAACTATTTGATATAACCTTTTTTATGATTTGAAACCCACAACAAGGACGGATTGTGGTGAAATTATGATGGGGGATTAACTCCAGGTGGTGGGTGATGGCCGATTAAGAAACCATCTCCGGAGTTGGGCGACGGCGGATCTTGCTACGCCGGAAGAACGGCTTGGGGGGAAGACAAGAGAAAAAACCGACGGCGAGAGGATGGGCGCCGGCAACGAGAGAACGGCTTCGGTTTGCTGGAGATGGAAACAGGGGGAAGCCACTGGAGATGGAAACCCTTAAAATTCAAACAAAATCAAGTTTCTATGGTGGTTTTTATTAAAACTGCCGTAGAAATGGACTTTCTACGGCGGTTGTAATTAAAACAGCCATAGAAACTTGATTTCTATGGCCGTTATGAAGAAACCGCCCTAGAAAGTTACTTTCTACGGCGGTTTTAATTACAACCGCCGTAGAAAGCCCGTAATTGTGAATTCCCGCCCGTTCCTCTATTCTTATTAATTTATAGTTTTTCTTTTTTGTAAATTAACCCCCAAAATTTTTTAAAATTTAATAATAAATATGTAATTTACTATTTATCAATTTTTATAGTAAAATTCATCATATTTATTAATTATACGGCGGTTAGAAATAAAACCGCCGTAGAAACATACTTTCTACGGCGGTTGGAAATAAAACTGCTGTAGTTTTTTTTCTGGAAAACCGCCGTAGAAAGTAGGGGCTTTCTACGGCGGTTAGAAATAAAATCGCCGTAGAAATGGACTTTCTACGGCAGTTTTTGAATAACCATTTTCTACAGAACCGTCGTAGAAAGTCCATACTTTCTTTTAATGGCGGTTTTGGTCTTTTCGCCATTAAAGTATCGCCGTAGAAAGTTCATTCTATAGTAGTGAGAGTAGATATTAACTACTAATCTTATGTGGCAGCCACGTGGCATTCCTTAATCAAGCCTATGTTAGTTTGTGTGTATGTGTATAGGAAATATAAACACCGACCAGCTCTACTTGTATGCATGTGGTGTGGGACTCTATGCACATAATTTATATGCCCTCCGTTCTATTGGAAGAGTCTACCTTGTTGTATGATTTAGTTTTCTAAGACCTCGAATTAGAGTACTCTCTGAAATTTAGCCACATGCAATCTTTTTTTTTTATATTTTAATTTATGAGTGATGCAATTTTTTTTTTTTTTTACTTCCTTTGTCATATGTATATAAATAATTAAGTTTTGAATTGTATATAGAAATACAGTAGTTGAACAATTTGAACGTGGTGGAGAGAGCTAGTAATATATTACAAGAAAATAAATTTTTTTTCTTTTTATTCATGTTGCTATTCATTCTATTAATTTATTGGATAATTTCAGTGCATGCATCATTTTTCTAATGGCCAAAGATTAACAACCATTTTGTTTGCATTTAAAATTGTGGGAGTTCATTACTGTTTCCAAACATGTGTATAAATTAAAAGCTCAATTTAAACCTAAAAGTGTCAAACTGATATGGCTTAACATAAAATACTTTATTTTTTTGGATTCTCGCTAACCAATAACGTAATACACTTGATCCACATCATTTAGTTTTCACTTGGACTAGTATTTCAAAAATATTCTTATTAAAATATTTTTTAAAAATATTTTATAAAACATGTTTTTAAAGTAATTAATTTTTTTAAAGTAAATTATTTGAATGGAACGGAAATAGTACATTTTTATTAGTCTTTAAACCCTAAATACTAGTATATAGATCTTCACATCAGCTTTGTAGATCTTTTTGTGTTTCTTTATTTAAAAATTCCAATGTAAGACTTATTGCGTCTCTCTTGGTTTTACTTATTAGCTGTTTATATGTGCTTTATTAATAAAGGGTCCCCAATCCTTTAGCCACTTAATCAGTTGTTACAAAAAAAAAACGTATGTTAAAAATGTAAAAAAATGTATAGTTAAAAATAAAAAGTTATATTGAAAATAATGAAAAATAATTATAATATATTAAATTTACTGAAAGGAAAAACAAAAACAAAAACAAAAACAAAAACAGAAACAACAAAAAACGAACTGCCCTAATTAAGTTTCCAAATTTCTTACTGAGAATTAAAATACCTTCACTTTCTTTACTTCTGTCTTCTTCACCACTTTTGACTTCTTCGCACTAATCAAGTGATTGTGACTGTAAACATGGCCGGATTCAAGGCTCAGGTCCTTGGACCCCTTCAACTCGAGAAAAAAAAATTTATATATATATATATATATATTTTGTTTCTTATCGGGGATTTTTTGTTGGTTCAGTCACGCTGCAGACTCCACATTTAGTTGGGTATATACGACGCCAATCTGAGTAGACATCCTCGGTGGCGATGTTGATGTCTCTGTTTGCTACTACGTTGTTTGGTATTTAGTTGACTAATGTTTGACGAGGGTGGGGTAATTTTGGAATTAGATTGATGATATCACTAATTTTTTGCTCTCAAACTTGCAACCTGGGCGATTGTAATTCACATTGCAATAGTATTGTAAGACACATACCATACATTAGAGGCGATAATACGCGATGCATATGAGGTTAAATTCGATAATCGATACATGATCACTTAAATTCAATATGTGGTATCACATACTAAACTAATAACAGCAATATGTTGGATACTAAATTAATGCCGAGGTGACTTGGGGGCTGACCTCAGCAGACAACACGCCACTGACCTCGGCCGGGCCGACCTGCGGCTGGATGACCTACGGACTGACCTCGGACGGACAGCCTGTGGGAGGTCGACCTACGGCTGACCTGGTCCATTGACGACATGGGGCTGATCTCATTTGGGGATGACCTCATCCGTGGATGACATGCGGAGGTACCTCGGCCGTGGACGACTTGAAGTCCATATTTACAGATGCTCAACATGTGGCATCATTGACACGTGTTACGAGGTAAAAATGACACATTGACTGGACAGCTGTATCCACTCACCCTCATTCCCACTATAAATACTCAGCATTCCCCTCATTTGAAAGGTAATTAAATTCCAGCTTAGCTTTGAGATATTACTCTTCTTCCTCCTCTAACTTAATCATTGGAGTTGAATAAGGGAGTTGATCACAAAAGCAGGGAGCCGAAGGTGCAGGCCGACGTCACGCGATTTCGGTGCTAAGTTGGGGTTCAACACAATACATCACCAATTAAACTTAATACGTGATAATCAGATATTAAACTTGATGTGCGTGTTTTTGTAACATAATCGCGATACATTCGTTATGCAAGTTTTCATGATCAAAAACTAAATTCGATACACACGTTTTCAGACCGAACTTTTCCAACATAACGGATAGAATACTATTTTTCTATTTATATCCTACTTATTTATTGTAAATTAATTGCAAGCTATACTAATACTGCTATAGAAAGTAGAAAAAGTAAGAAATAGCTTATATGAACAAACGGTTAAAAATTGATTTTCATGGGAAATACATCTGATGATCATCTATGGTTTTCGGGCCTGAAGCTTTCCCCATTTTCTAGCTGTAGTAGAATGAATCCGTGGTGGCGAATGAAATCTCGAATTTGGCCTTCTTTCCGAAATCGATTTCCGAAGTCGGAGAACCCGAACGTTTCCTCGGGTTAACCCGGACAGGCTGGACCTGATCGGCGGAACCGATCAAGTGCGGAAAATTAAGCCTGGCTTTTGCGCCTCGCATCCGAAAAGCGGCCTGGTCGTAAGCCAACGCCGCATCCTCCGGTGTCTCGTACGTCCCCAGCCATATCCTCGACCTTTTCTTGTCCGGGTTCCTTATCTCCGCCGCGAACTTCCCCCACGGCCTCCTCCTAACCCCCTTGTATCGTGTCCAATCCGCTCCCGCAGACGCTTCACCACCACGCGCCGCCGCGGAGAACTCTTGCTGAACCTCCTCCAACTTGAGAGATTCCGCCGTCTCCGACGAGGGACTGATACAACCACCACTACTACTACTACTAACACCGCCGGACATCGTTTCCGACGTGGGACTTCCTGAGATGCTGGGATATTCATAGATTTGCTGATCATGATTCAGATTATCATATGAAGAGAGGTTGGAGAACAAATCGTGAAACTCGGGATCATTTAAAAGCTGGTTTTCCACGAATGCCAAGAGGGCCAAGTCATCGGAATCCATGGCTCCCGGAACTATTGAAATCTATAAACGGGTTTATTTAGCGGGTTATAAAATCAGATGTGTGAGCTAGTAAGCGAATGATCGATGAACTGTGGGCGATTCGATTATTTATACAGGAATAGCCAGAACAATATTTGAGTGACTTTCTAGGATACATAAAGTATTGATTTTCCACACGTTCTAATTACTGTATATAGCAATAAAACAAAGCCTAAAAAATTTATATTTTTCCACTCTTATGGTTCGAGGAAAGGGAATATAGGCAACGTCACCTCTGATGTCAACCACCCCCAGACAGAAGCCACAGATCACTTACTTCAATTAATTGTTAGTCTTTCCCTCACTTCTTAGCTGGCCTTTTCAATTAATTATTAGGGCTTAAAATAATTTTTAGTATAAAAATTATATTGAAAATGTAAAATATTGTAATGAAAATGATAAAAGTAATTATAATATATTAAATTTATTGTTAAAATTAATCAAAAACAAAACCGAAACCAAAACAATACAACATGCCATTGTCTTTCCCTCACTTCTTAGCTAGCCTTTTCTTGCTTAATTAATATACCTGACATTTCTATTATTGTATATTTTAGAGTATATCTTTAGATTTGGTATGCTTGCGGACCTTGTGGTTGTGGTTGAAAAAAGTTAATTAATTTTAGGATAACTAAAGTTTGGAAAAGAAATTGTTGGAGCATTTTAATAAAATTCAATTTTATTAATTTAAACCCATTTAATTTGGCTAAACTTTTGCTGCCGTTTTTAATGGTTTTTTGATTAATGATTTTGTGTGTGGATAATAAACGGTTTGAGCATATACCTATTCTACTACTGCTTTGGAAAAATGCATCGTTTAGGCATTATACCTCGTGTATGAGAATACAGGCAAAGTGTGATTAAGTTTTATTCACATTTTGTTACAACTCCCTCTTTAAAATATAGCTTTGGCAATGGTGAAAACAGGTGTTAGAAAGAGTTGATTATTTTCTAGTAGTTGTGCAGATTATTACAAAAACACAACTTGTGAGTTTGACTGTTGTATCCTGGAGGTAACAAGCTGCGATATATTCTGCTGCACCGAAATTGATACGTTGTAGAGGATTTGAATTACCTAAAGAAAGCGAAAGATCCACGCATCAGCCCTGTACTAACGATTAACAGTTGTTCTTTGTGGATTATTTTTGTTACTTTGTAGGTCATTTGGACAGTTGAGAACAACATAAATTAAATGAAGTATTTGAATAACTACTGTAATTCGTGTGACAATAGCCACATAGACATAGGTTTTCAGTTAAAATGTTCCTAGCTATCACCCCTTGGTTAGGACTTTGTTTAAGTTGTTCAGTATTTTATTTTATTTTTAAATCATTCAAAAACTCGTACAAATAGAACCCCGTTTGTTTGAATTACACAAGGCAATAGTTCGCCGGTGAAGTTTACGGCTTGGGAACCCATGTCACCGATATGGCTATCTCACATGTGCGAAGGGAGACATATTGCATAGGCGACATAGGACTTTCCCCGGAAGTTTACTATATGTCAAAACTATCCCACAAATATTATGAAAACACGCATACAATTATAACATCTAATGTGTCGAGTTTATCTGGTCATACATAGTAGTTGTGAGTTAGTTGCAGAAGTATCAATCACGTAACGAGTTTAAACCACTAATGTATCTCGTATCGAAATTAATTTATGATATATCGAGTTTAATTTGACGTATCACCTATAGAATTTTGTCTATAATATATTATGTATTGATGAAATATGATATCGAATTTATATGTCAATTTATTGTTATCAAAAAGAAAACTCCTCTTTAAACTATAATGTCAACATTCTTTTTATAAAATTAAATTAACCCCAATTTTGTTTGGTGTATTTTTATTTTGATCTTAGTTACGTGAGCTCAGATGTCCTATCACTGATTTTATTTCAAATTTGAAGTGTATGTACTAGAAAATTTCATTTATAATTTTACTTAACGTTGTAAAATAAATAAAATTGTACAAATATAGTAGGTACAGAGGATCTCAAGTGTTAATATATATATATATATATAATCATTTATTTTATAGGTTCCACAAATTAATTTATTAGAGTTTTTGGTTTTTTTTTTTTTTTTTTTTTCCGTCCATGAATAAGCTACACATACATGACTTCGGACTCTAACCTCCACTCTATGGATAAATTATACTCTTTTCATCTCATTAGAAAAATCAATTTTATTAATGTACAATTTTGCGAGTCGTGCGGGATATGCATGCAGCTGCTCTTGGAAGTTGTTGTCGCCCACATTCTTAGTAGTTGTAAGTCTAGGTGGTTGGGGTTATCAACCACAAAATTGGTCATAAATAGCCAAAAGGCCGAGGGGTCGGGTCTCGAGTTGCCTTTGTGTGTGTAGACTATGTAAGAACTTAGTTGAGTTTGTAGGCTAATTTTGGCAGTTAGCCTAGGTGGTGTGCGTGGCGCAAGAGCCTTCCTCCGAGTAGGCGTGGCCTAGATTAGGCGTGAAATCCTTTGTATCATATTCATAGAATTGGTAATAAAGTATTTGGATTTGGGGCAGATTGCCCAAAATTGTGTTGTTGTGCTAAGGTGACGCCTCACTATTAGACCCGGTTCATTTTGATTGATGAGTTAACAAATATGAGAATTAATTTAACGATTTTTTCTAAGTGAAAAAATGTAGATAAATGTTCACGGAAGAACCGATGCAAAAAAGGGCAACGAAAAATAAGCTAAAACGAAGAAACAACAAACAAATGAAGAAAGAAGAAAAACGAGTCCCGAGCACGTCCCTAAGTGGGACCCACTATGTTTCTCAGTCAAAAATTGAAGAAAAGAGTTCACGGGAGAAACAACGCAAAAAAGGGCAAAGAAAATGGAGTTAAAACGAAGAAACGGCAAGCAAACGAAACAAGACGTCAAATTGGGCCAACAAAAGATGAACAATGCCGCACAAGGCAGCGCCGCCCACAGGCGCTGCGCTCAGGGCTAGGCCTGCGACTGAAGTAGGCCTTCCCGCGACAGTCGCAGGGGCTGTCGCGAGGCCCTCAGGCTGGGCTCTTTTTTGCCCGTTTTTCTTCCTTCTTTCACCAAATTGAAGGCTGCCATCCTCGTATAAATATTCCCACTTCAAGAACACTCAAGAACATCTCTCCATCTATTTTATGCTCAATCTCAAGTGTTAAAAAGCTCTCAAAAGATCATTTCAAAGTTCTAATAATTTATTTCAAAGTTAGGCTAGAATAGAAAATCCTCATTGTAATAGTTAGCTATTTTCATAGCATTAATTTTCTACTTTGTAAAAGGGTTAGAGGGAAGTATTGGATCCTTTCAAGAGGTTGATAAGGGTCTAAGCAAGGGGATTAACTAAAGGATTACCTATAGTTTGAGTAAACTAGGAGGTAATCCCTTGGGTTAACTTGTAAGGTTTAAGATTCACCTTTAAGAATCTTATTGGGAGATTAGGACCAAGCATTTAGCTTGGAAGTGGAGTAGACTTTCCTTGAGGAGGGAAAGTTGAACCACTATAATTGTTGTGTGTTCTTTAAATTATTTTCTTTATTGCTTTACATTTAAAATCACACGCAAATCACAAAAATATTTTTGTTTGCTTAAGTTTGTTTTTAAACATAATTTCTCCTCCCCTCTTAGGTTTACCTTAGTTGTATTTTCACCCCCCCCCCCCCCCCCTTCAGTACCTGGCATACACAAAGGGATGGATCGGGCAGGAGACACCATTAAGGGCTCGAGCCCACAGTTGACAGCAAGAGCAAACTAAAATTCTTTTATCAATAAATAGTTTACTTTAATAAATTTGAAAGGTACAATCTTTACAATTTACATATCGAGGGTAATAGGATGGTCGCTCAACCAGATTATCCCACTCCAAGCTAGTATCTAGTCTCATCATCAGGGTATTCTAGCAATCCTTAACCTTGTCTAGTCGACCTCACCATGTGAAAAAACCCAATAGCTTAGGTACTTGTACAAAATAAGGTTTTGAAAAAGAAGACGAGCTACTAGAATATAGCCCATGAGAGTCCTCAGATTTATAAAAGCCCACAGTTCTAGTATTAAAAAATTGAACGGATAATAAAAATAACAATTCAAGTATTGGCCATTTCAAAATCGTAGTGTAAGAATTTCAAAGATCAGGAGTAAAAAAAAAAAAATAAGAGCAATTACCCAGATAATAATATTCAAAGAGTTAGCTCGACACAAAGCACCAATCACCATAGTGATTACCAAGTTAAACATTTTACTCCAGAAAAAGAAAATGAGTTCAAAACAAATATAGTTGCGATTCAGTAGAAGTTTTGCCCTAGAAAGCGAGCGCAAATTCAAAACAGTAATTGTAGAGAAACCATTTTCTAGGCAATGAGTGAAGAAGGAGAAGTGGTGGAGATCATACAAAAGTCCTCCTTGTCTAAGGACAATTGCATGACTCCGTGGTTGCATTGCATGACATACATAAGTACAGTAGCAGTAGGTGACCACCAGGTCAACAGTAGCAGTAGGCGACCACCAGGTCAACAGTAGCAGCAGGCGACCATCAGGTCAACAGCAGCAATAGGCGACCACAAGGTCACCAGTAGTAGTAGGAGTAGTCATAAGCAACATGAGAGATAGTTTGAGGAATCAAAATAGCCAAATAAAGAGTTGGAGTAAAAGTAACAGAACAAGATTGTTAGAAATGAAATTTAGTCACACAAGAAGCTGACAAAGCACGGCAGTTTTGCAAAGCAAATCAAAAGGATATTTTGAGGATTTCACATCCACAGTTTTGTTGCACTAGAGGCGGAGTAAATCATTCGTAAAACAATTTATGAAATGGTGTCAAGCGTAGAAATCATTCATGTAAGAATTATACAAAAGTCTCTCCTTTTTGTAAAACATACCAAATGGTGTTTTGAGAAATTCTTGTCCAAAATAATTTTATGGCGTGGGCAGCCATACATTCACAAGCAATTCAACAACATTGAAGAAAACAATTATATATATCATATATATACGTGTGTGTGTGTGTGTATATATATAGTTATCTTTAAACGCATAGTAGCTAAGTGTCAAAATAGCAAGAACTCTCACCTTGCTCAAGCGAGGTCAATCCACTCAGGGGTCTCAGTAAATCAATCCTGCAGAGTCATTTCCCTTCATCAGTCAATGTTATGCCCTATTACTAAGTGAGTGTCCAGGGATGCATGCACGTTTTCAAAGGAACGTAAGCTGCGACAAACCTCTAAATTAAAGGCTCGGGGATTTTCTAGTCGGAGCAGTAAATTTTAAAATCTATTTTCTCTCAATTGGAAAGTTGGTGTCAAACAAAATTTAACCATTAGTTAAAAGACATGTTAAAATAGTTAGCGTTAAAATTTCATAATTTTCGGAAGAAATCATAAGTACCATCAAAGTTGCAATTCATTGTCCTTTTCTGAAAAACTCTGTACAGATTAGTCAGTTTTAAAGTTTCATAACTCCAAAAATACATATCGCCTTTTGTGAAATTTTGCCAAAAGATAGAAATATGTCCCTAGAAAATACTGTAAAAGTTTTAGGATTTGTAGAGCAAGGGATAATTAAATATCGCTTTCGCAATTCATTGTTTTCCTGAAAAATGCCTCTACAGAAATCACCTTCTAAAAATAGTTTGCAGAACTATAGAGATATGTTTCTAGAACATACAGAAAAAGTTTCAGAATTTTTCGAATAAGGGACATTTAAATATCGAATTCACAATTTGCTGTCTTCCTGAAAAAAAAAATGATTGTGCTGAACAGTCGACTTTAAACATCTGTTACTCTCAAAATACAGACCCAATGGGCACGAACTTTTGCAGGTATGTAAAACCACATGTCAAGAGTGTACAGTTAAACTGTCATAATTTTTATCAAAGTATACAATTTATCATGAATTTTCCAAACTTGGCTGTTCTGTAGGACCAAATTCCAGCAGACAGCCACAATTTTAAAAAAAACATAACTCTGGCAATCCTTGAACCAAAAATCTCAAAACTTGGTCTACACTTTCTCTAAACAGTACTTAACATGTTATAGGTGCATTTTTTTTTCGCAAATCATTTCTCTGTAAACAGAAAACGCAAAAGAACAGAGGGCATCATTCCCAGTACACGGTAAACCAGATTTAAAACAAATGCAATTGTATCAATGTGTGCTCATGTCTGTTCCGCAGCCTTAAACGCAGTCGAGTGCTCTTTGTATCAGCATATATTCGTTCATTAAGTAGAATTTAAAAGAAATTATGAGAATCCAAAATTATGCCTCATAACTGGACGTAGTTAAACAACTAGAACACACAGACGAACCAAGGAAACATGATGAGCAGTACTGGTTCTCCATTCCCACTTAATCTCAAGGCCACTCTATTGCCATTAATAAATACAGATTAGAAGAAGAATATCACCTGCAATACCCACGAAACAACACCCCAAACTTCCCTTCCTTAACTCGGTTATAGTTTTGTATGTGCCGCCGGTTCCAATATCAACCAACTATAGTCCACTTCTCTTCTTTAGATTCTCCTTCCTATGTGTAGCATCAGTCAAGCGGATGAGATAAACTGAGAGACGAGTTCTCAAGCGGCCAGAGAATGGTTTGCGTTTGTTTGAGATTAGGGGGAGAGGGTTGGCATCAGCCATTTTCTTTATCTCCCACTTCGCACTTCAAATCTCCTTCTACTTCGCGTCTAGAGCGTAATCGTGCGAGTGATGCACGGTGTTTTGTTGAGATAGGGTCTGGTACATTAGCAAGAAAAAGCGAAACGTGGGGAAACCTGATAATTCTAAAAACCTTCTTCCGTTGCGACACAAGTCTAGCACTATCCAACTTAGTTTGGCACTCTTACGCTGTTGAAGTTAGTTTTGTTAATTTATTTATTGTTTTTTTTCTATAAATTATATATCTGATTTCCTAAAATTAAAACCCCTTAATTTGAATTTGACCCTAAAAAGTTCAGTAAATACTCAATTGGCCCCAAATCAAAAATTAACTTAACAATAATACCCATTACAATTTCTTTATTATTTTTGGGGCCTCACAAATCCTCCTTGGGTGCTGTGCGATTTCGCGCGTAAGGGCTGATGCGAATTCGAACGTGGACGCAAAATAGTTCCACTATTTTGTACTGAGGGTGGGCTGGTTGGGTGTGGCGCCTAATGTCATTGCATCTCTTTTCTTAGAGATTGAAAAAGGGTGTGAGATGGTAAGTATAACAATTATAATAATTAAGTTTAATTATTTGATTTTTTTTCGATATAATTGAATCAGGAAAAAAAATGGACAAGAAATATATGACTAAACTGGACATAAAATATCATCTCATAAAATCGAAACCATCTATTCGTGAACCATATCAGAATACATGACTTCTCATGGACGAAGAAAAATTTACAAAAAGAAATTAAGCCGAGCTATCACTATCCTCGTACGTTGCTAGCAGTAGTAGAATGAATCCGTGGTGGCGAATGAAATCTCGAATTTGGCCTTCTTTCCGAATTCCATTTCCGTCGTCGGAGAACCCGAGCGTTTCCTCGGGTTAACCCGGACAGGCTGGACCAAATCAGCAGAACCGATCAAGTGCGGAAAATTAAGCCTGGCTTTTGCGCCGCGCATCCGAAAAGCGGCCTGATCGTAAGCCACCGCCGCATCCTCCGGTGTCTCGTACGTCCCCAGCCATATCCTAGACCCTTTCTTGTCTGGGTTTCTTATCTCCGCCGCGAACTTCCCCCACGGTCTCCTCCTAACCCCCTTGTACCGCGTCCAATCCGCTCGGGAAGACGCATCGCCTCCACTCGCCGCCGCGGTAAACTCTTGCTGAACCTCCTCCAACTTGAGACATTCCGCCGTCTCCGACGAGGGACTACTGCTACGACTACAACCACCGCCGGACATCATTTCCGACGTGGGACTTCCTGATATGAAGGGATATTCATTGATATCATATGAATTTAGGTGGGAGAATAAATCGTGGAAGTCGGGATCTTTTAGAAGCTGGTTTTCCACGAATGCCAACAGGGCCAAATCATCGGAATCCATGGCTCCAGGAAATATGGAAATCTTTAGGATGGTTATAAAATCAGATGTGTGAGCTAGTGACTGATGGATGAACTGTGGCGATTTATACAGGAATCGCCAGAAAGAATACATAAAAGTATTGAATATTGATTTTCCACACGTTCTATTTACTGTGTATATATATATATATATATGAGGTTCCAGGAAATGGAATATAGGCAACGTCACCTGTGAGGTCACCCGGCCTGGCCCACCCCCAGACAGATGCCACAGATCACTTGCTTCAATGGTTTGAATTAATTATTAGTCTTTCCCTTGCTTCTTAGCTAGCCTTTTTTTGTGTTAATTAATTAATTAATACATACTAAAAAGTATTGCTCGTATATTACTAAAACACGCAGATTAATTTTATGATATAATCGATATGTATCACGTATTTTAGTTTAACTTTTAATGTGTCGTTTTTAACTGTTACTACTACAAAACATCCTATTATAAGTGGGTTTTGAGGTTTCGCTCCCGCATCCAATACGGGCATCCGAGGCCAATAGCCACGGAACAGAGGAGGTGGGTTTCCTGCACACCCACCAACAGTGCAACTACAACGTTTTTTATTTTTATCTTACTTCAATTAAATCTAATTTCCCTTGCTTCAATTTATGGCTCCAGTAGGGATTGAACTCGCGCCTGCAAAAGCACTTGACTCTTTCACACTAAATTTACAACCAAGTTACATATACTCATGTATTTAAAGTTAATATTGAAAGTATATATTTATATATTTATTTTAAAACTTGTGGGTTTTTATTATCTACTAATTTTCTTATTATCCATCAGATTTGTTTTCTATAAAAGTTGTGATTTTCTTTTAAACTACTAATTTCTCGCCCTTGCTCGAACCTCGACAAATTTTCATTTTTTTAACTTTCAATTATTCATTTCCGAAACCTTCCTCAAATAGTGAAGAGCACGACTGGAGTATTGGAGGCCGGTTTTTCCAAATCCGCCTCCAATACTCTATATTATTGTCGGAAACCCGCCTCTATATGGAGTATTGGAGACGGGTTTCCCAAACCCGCGTCCAATATTCTAGCCGCCACTATTTCCAAACCCGCCTTCAATAATCCGTAATTTCAGTATTGGAGGTGGGTTTGTAGTAACCCGCCTCCAATGGACATTTCTGTGGTAGTGTGTTTATGTATCATAGTTATGAGTTTAGTTTATGATGTATCGTGTATTAAATCTAGCGTCTAATGTATTGCGCCTGAGTTTAGCATCCGATGCATCACATTGATATGTTGATTCACTATTATGTTAAAACAATTAGTATCGTATGTGATGCGCTTATTAATTTTAGGGGTAGAAGTGAAGAAAAATACACAGATCAAATTTAGTATCCAATGTACAGTTTATTGATGTATGAAGCAAAAATATCGTTATCGAACCATGATCCAACAAATACTCAAATAAATTATACAAGTAGATCTTCACATTAGCTAGCTTTGTAGATCTTTAATTAATTCTCTACTTTGCTCCTCTTTATATATATATATATATATATATATATATATCCCCAGCGCGCACTACTTTTATGCATGTAAGACTACAAGACACATTTATATAATATTTAATTCTCCATAAACTCAAATTAATTATACTTTCTGCAATTTTGCCACATTGTTTTTAGTACCAACAATAAGCAATGATAGGTATAAAATATAAAATCACCCATTATACACCTTTTAATATATATATATATATATATACACTCCCTCTGTCATGGCCTATATATGCATTTATATATATAAGAGTTTTATTTTGACTTGCATAATGTGCTTGTATTATTGGATTTTTTTTATAAGACAGATGTAGTAATTCATCAACTCTTCTAATAAAACAGAGAGATTATACTTATGTATAGTTCACAATTAAATTATAGCTAGAAAGTAAGGACATAAATAGAATAAAGAGTGTTAAATTAGCTATTTTATGTGTTCTACATTGACATCTATAAAGAAAAAAAATCTGTATATTTGTGAAATTGAACTCTTTTAGTAGGACTGATACCGTAACCAAAAAGATTTTGTTTTTTTTAAGTCATGCTGCAATATTCGTTCTAATTTATTGGATAATTTCAATGTATGTATCATTTTCTTAATGGCCCAAGGTTAACAACCATTTTGTTGGCATATAAAAATTGTGGGAGTCCATTACTATTGCCAAATATGTGTATAAGAGGTCAATTTAAACCTAAAAGTTTCAAACTGATATGGCTTAGCATCTTAAATACGTTATTTTTTGGCTTCTAATTAACCAATAATGTAATACACTTGCTCCATGACTCCACAACAACAACTACAACAACTTTTAAGTTTTTATCTCATTACGTGTGGTCGACTATAGATCATATCTCACAATCGTGTAGGGTCATGACACATCGATTCATTTATATTCAAATATGATTCATTTATATTTAAACTTGTTTTCCAATTTTTTTTTAAAATCTTCCTTTACCCCTTACTCTAAAAGCATTTACTCGCTCCGTCTCATTCAAAGAATCCACTTTGTACTATTTTTAGTAATACAAAAAGGACTTTTTGAATGAGACCAATATTACAAAACACGCTATTGGAGGCGTGTTTTGCGTTGCCCCCCCCCCCCCCCCCCCTCCAATACTGGTGCCACCATATTGTTGGCACTCGCCTCCAATAAGAGTATTGAAGGCGAGTCCTTCGAAACCCGCCTCCAATACTCCGCGTATTGGAGGCGGGTGCCAACAATATGGCAGCGTCCGTATTGGAGGCGGCGGTTTCACAAAACCTGCCTCCAATAGCATGTTTTGTAGTAGTGGACAGAGGGAGTAATTTAGTTGCTTTGTTAGATTTATTGATTAGTTACAGTTTTTTTTTTTTTTTTTTCTATCATACAAATGCATCCTGCAATTAAATTTTGTTATTAGAATAAATAGTTTAAAACGCAGCTGATTCCAAGACTTTGAGTTGATAATTAATAAATCAAATTTGAAGTATGGAAGTTACTATTTTATGGCTTAGGTTAAGTGAGTTACGGTGCAGATAGGACCTTGGTGGCAGAGTGATGTCCTTAACAAGTATCGCGTATATGATAAAACAACAAGTAGTATGTGTTTTTGAAATATGCGTACAGTTTTTAAGAGATGAAGTATGAATTTAGTCTTCAAAATATCACGTGTATATTAAAACAACAAGTATATATCGCGGGCACTTGAATACACCTACAGTTTTTGAGTGTTAAAATATTGAATTTGACCTTTGAAATATTTAATTTAACTACTGAGATATCAGCAATTATGTTAAGACAGCAAATATCGCTCATAATGAAAGGAAAAAAAATACATAGTATATCAAATTTAAGTGTCGAAGTATCGTTTGTCAAATTGTCTATAATATAATTATAATGTCGTACATCCTCAGCATATATTATACTCATGATTAGGGCTGAGAACGAACACGAACGTTCACGAACAAGCTCGGGATCGACTCGTTAAAAGCTCAGTTCGAGATCGTTTATTTATTAATAAACGAACATGAAAAAAATTTTAGGCTCGATTAATAAACGAACATAAATGAACAAAAGGGAGCTCGGCTCGATTACGTTCGTGAACAGCTCGATAAGAAAAATCAATTTTTAAGAAGGATAAAATACATATATAATTTATTATTCATACATATAACATGAAAATAAATTTGGTGTAGTGGTAAGACATCAAAAGGAGAAGTAAAGGAACTAGGGTTCGAATTTTCATAAGGCCAAATTTATTTTATTTCACAATTTTGAGGTGAATTTCACCCAATCCCACATCGGAAATGAGAGAAGATTTGGGAGGAAAATTCCTTATAAATAGATCAGCATGACACAGTTTAGGGCTGAGAACGAACATGAACAAGCTCAGTTCGGCTCGATTAATAAATAAACGAATACGAACAAGATTTTAAGCTCGATAAATAAATGAACAATAAATGAACACGTCAAAGCTTGGCTCGGCTCAGCTCGATTAATAAATAAACGAACATGAACAAAATTTTAAGCTCGATAAATAAATGAACAATAAATGAACACGTCAAAGCTCGGCTCGTTATCACCTTTACTCATTATTCTTGAAAAAAGTAACTCATAAAATACATTATCAAATCCTTCATTAATGAACTAAATCACGCACGCAACGCAAACATTAACAATTACGGATAAAATTCATTTTCAAGGGAAATACATCTGAATCATCTGATGTTCATTGATGACGATGAATCTTTGGCCTTAAGTTTTCTCCCTTTTCTACCCCTCGAAGAAGCTGAAGGATCCGAATCCGAAAAACGCCTTCTCGGGTTAACTCTCACAGGCTCCAGAGCGCTATCACCCGACCCAACGAGGTGGGGGAAATTAACCTTGGCGCGTGAACCATGCATTTTGAAAGCAGCCTTGTCGAAAGCCAACGCGGCGTCCTCCGCCGTCGCGTACGTCCCCAGCCATATTCTCGACCCTTTCTTTTCTGGGTCTCGTATCTCCGCCGCGTACCTACCCCACGGCCGCCTCCTAACGCCGCGGTGCCTCCTCGGCCGATCATTGGATGAAGTCATAACTGTATTTGAAGGGCCCGCGGGTACTTCACCGGCCACTTCTTCACGACTTTCCGATGATGATGATGTGTCGCTGTAACAAAACGACGTTGTGTCCTCTGCCGAATCATGGGATCCCCCGAAACTTGGAGTACTAGGATTAATAGTACTATTGACGGAAATATCCCTGTACTCATGATTGAATGAAGTAGTGACGTGGGGAGGGAATTGGGACGAGAAAATATTGTCGGAGGAGTCGTTGAGAAGATGGTTTTCTATGGAAGCTAGGATGGCTAGCTCGGAATCGGAGATGGTGGCCTTGTGCATTTTGTTACTCTCTGCTTACTTCAAAATAAATGAAAGTTACAGCTCATGACTTTGGGTGTTATACACACATATATATATATATATATATATATTATTTATTTATTTATTTATTTATTGATAGGGGTAATGAATTGACTAGGCGTACGTATGTACTTGGGTGAAACAGTTCATCTTAGGTTCCCACATGCATGTGTTTATATGTATGTATTCATAAATAGAGAGGGGATTTAGAGTATTTAAATAAAGCTTAATGCTGCCATTTTAAGACTGGAAGATTAGGTCAGATCCTCTCTGTTTAGATGACTTTTGTAGTATGAGTTCAAATCCTTTGCTTAAATTTCTATGTTTTATTCTGTCTAGTGTAAAACTAAATTAATTTATTACTCTTATTTTTTAGTGAATGTAAATATATTTTTGAGTGAAATGATATAATTTTGGACATTATAGGAAATAAGACAGAGAAATTTAAATAGAGGATTTTAACTCTGATATTTCACATTGTGCTATGTCATTTAAAATAAATGATCATTTAACTTACCAATATGACATCGCTTACATACATAAATAGTATTCCTCGTGTCCTAGAATAAGTGTTCTGGCAATATGATAAATATTAGAATAAGTGTTCTGGCAATATGATAAATAAAATAAAAATGCGGTAGTATATATATTAACGGCTCTGGAAATCATCCAACAACGTTTGAGATACAAATACTGGGTTCATATCCCATCGGTATTCATGAAACTTACTTAGCTCTAGATCTTCCCTAACCGGGGCCATACCCCACCGATACTCATGACGCTCAGTAGCTCTAAATCTTCTCTAATCAGGGTCATACCCCATTGATACTCATGACGCTCACTTAGCTCTAAACCTATCCTAATCAGCCATACCCCATCGATACTCATGACGCTTACTGACTTCTAAATCCCCCCTAACTGAGGTCACCAGCACCGCCTCAGTACCTACCTCTGGCTCCACTCAGACTTCCGAAAAAATAAAAGGCTCCCAGGGCGACTGCACACAGAAACCAACGCATCAAAATAACGAAACTATGATTCTATTGATTCTGTAGCAACATGACTAAGTTTTATTTCTGACAATAAAGTATACTCAAGCATATAAGTCCACTCAATTCCAGAACTGTCAAAGAATGTCTTAGTCCCCGACAGTTTCAATATAGACTACTCATGATGACAGGGGAGCTGATTAACAATATCAGCCCTGGCCCCTTCATAACACTAGTTGTCACCTCTTGACTGCCCATGCACTGACTACCGGCATCCCAGTGACTCCTCAGATGGCTCTGACTTAGAACTAACTGGCGAGCGCCCCTGTGATAAGTAACCCAAGCGCCGGAGCCTCTCCCCCACCTTTCGTGACTTGGCAGCCCATTATTTTTTGTTCTTAAATTAGTGTGTGTTTACGTATTTTAATACAAAGATTAATAAAATCTCATTTTGACCCATTATTTTATAATGTAAGTTATTTTAGTCAATTTGACCCCTTATTTAATTTATTTCATTTAATAGTATTAATTACAATGTCATTCCAAATATATACTCTTTCTGTCCTAAAAAACGTACCACTGAAGTAAGAAACAAAAATTAGGAAAATAATAAAATTAATATCATCTTGTTTTTTAAGGTAAAATTGCTATTATCTTTACCCTTAATTAATGTTGTACTTTTTCGCTCACCCAATTAATTGCCATACTAACTTGTGTTTTTGATTAATGAAAATTTTTTCTCTCTTAATTTCTTGATACAAGATAGATTGATGTTTTTTTCTTTTTGGCATTAAAAGTTGTTAAATGACAATTTTTAAAGAACAAAAATTTAGAACTACAAATAGACGGTTTAGATGACTGAATGGAGTACACATTACACCAATTCCTATTTAATATGTAGTAAATTTTCAATATGTATAAAAAGAAAATTTACTCGCCTTTTAAATTTATGTACTAATTTCAAAATGAATACTTATTTAGGCTTGGAGGTAGTATGCAGTTTTTGAAAGTCAGGATATTCGCCTTCCACGGCACCGACATTGATATACAAACTGAGCTCATTAATGGCCATTTTTTGTTGATTAATGATAGGTATAATGCTTTTTATCTTTTGTAATAATGGATGTAATATTGTATTCACTAATTGATTTTATTTATTTTTATTTTACTCTCTATCAATTTCATTAGAAGAATTTACTTTAAAATTTATTTATTTTCTAATAAAAGTATATGTTAAATTTTTTAACTGTTCCAACCCTTACGAATAGATATAATAATGTGTAGTACATAACTAATCTATACTTAAAAGATAAGACTGGATATCAGCGAAACGTAAATCAACAGTTTTAAATATTGTACTCTAAAATTGGTAATAGGTTGTACATTTTCAAAATTAAACTCTAATAACGAAACGAAGAGAGCAAAATATTTATTATTATCACTTCAATAACTAATGAACAAATACCATAGCTATCATGAGTATATATTACTTAGTTTCAAATAAATGGATTCATTTAGAAATGCATTAATTGTTTACTACTCACTCGGTTCTATTATAAGAGTTCACTTTAACCAATATACAACTTATTATAAATGTCAAGGTGCAACATTCAAAATAGCTAATTTGACATCCTTTATTCTATTTATATCCTTACTTATTAACTATAAGCTAATTGCGGATCACATATGATTACATTAGTAAGGGCACGAGGAGTAAAAAATTTAAAAGTAATTCTATTAAAAAAAATATTTTTTAAAATAGACTCTTCTAATGGAGCAGAAGTATATATTTTTCGTTTTCGGTGTAATTTACGCTCTTCTGGACGGTGGTCTTTGGCTGTATTTGTAATCACATGCACATTGGTTTATGAATTATGAATAATAATAATAATATTGATGTTTTTGTCTTGGAGAAATGCAAGGGTAGAAAGAATAGAAAAGATTCCTAGAAAGAGAGAGAGGGAGAGCTAAATTCTAAAACGCCAGTAATGAAATGAATCAGGAATTTGTCTGTTAAAAAAAAAAAAGGAATAAAGAATGTATTAATATATTAATATTTAGTAGTACCCATATGCGCAGAACTTGTTGTCATGCGATTGAGGTTCTGAACGGAATGTTTCACTTTTTTTTATTTTATTTTTTAAATGTACTATTATTTCAATTCAAATCTTTGTTAATGTAACATAATACAAAATTGTTATTTTTTTTAATGCTTTATAAATCACTCAGAGGTTATTAAGTAAAAATATTTTATTTTGTATTTTGTAATTTTTTCATTCTTATGATTTTGTATTATTTATAATATATAGTAAAATGCAGAAATTATATATACTAACTAAAATACATGAAATAAAATACAATAATGTAATTTAAAATGCAATAATTAATTTTTATAAATTAATTAACGAATTGATGATACATGTAACTATAAAAAATATTAGAATGTTAATTTTTTTTTTAATTTTTAAATTTCAGCAACTTCTTTTCTGAAATAATTTCGAATCAAGAAAAAAAAAATGAAACCGAAAATCGAGATGGAACCGATTCATAAATCGGAATCGGGCCCCCAAGGTTCATGTTTCGATTCCACCTCTCATGGAATCGAAATCGATGGTTCTAGACCGTGATCATATCTAGTTCTTTACTTATTTTGTTCCATTGAAAGAGTTTACTTTTAAAAAATTTTTTTGTTTCATTCGAAGAGTCAAGTTTTGATTTTTAAAATTTTTTTTTACATTTCCTACATTTATACTAATATAATAATTGCATGTGATTCAGCTAACCCACAATTAGAAAGTAAGAATATCAGTGAAGAAAATAGCAACAAATTATTTAGTATTTTAGATGTTGTATATGTACTTTACCCCACAAAAAAATTACACATTTTTAAAATTAGACTCTTCTAATAAAATGGAATGAACATCTATTTTGAATTTTAGGTATATATATGTATTTTTTTTTAAATTTATTCAAAATATTTTTTTGGTTTAAAAAACAAAATAATTCAAAATTTTCCACATAATTAAAAATTACACGTTCACTATGCACATGCATGCGCACACAGAGAATCTTGTTCTATATTCATGAAGAATCAAAGTCAATAAATCAACGTATTGTCACATTTTTTTTCTCCAATAAATATTCATGAGTGGGACAATGTTTTGGAGAAATATGACAGCAACAAAACCAAACCGTACGTTCATGCATCTTATTTTCTTGACCTTTATATATATATATTATAATATATATATATGTATATAAAGGACAACAACAAAAAAAAAACGTGTAACACATTTGCCAAACTGACTTTGAAGACTAATGTATTAATCAATGCATCTTGAACATAGGATTCTTTAATTTTTTTTTTGGATCAAATATAATTTATAAATAATTTTGATGCAATTTCAATAACTATATGAGTGGTTGTACCTCGTATATACTTCCTCTGCTCCGTCATAAGAGTTCAATTTTGAAAATGTATAACTTTTTATGAGGTGTCAGGTACAACACTTAAAAATAAGTAAATTTTCATTATTTTTTTTCGCTAATTGCCTTTATCATCTAAATATGCATTTATTGTGATCCGTACAAAAATATATAAGTACAGGTATAAGAAGTGAAAAAATTAAAACTAAACTCTTCTTAATAAAACCAAAAATTTATAAAAATCGAATTCTTCTAATTGAAACGAAGAGGTATATATTTGCAGCACTAAATTTATAACTATTTTCAGAACTTGATGTAATATTAATTTATTGGCTAAACTTTTATAAAACATTTATTGCAAACCGATAAAAGTACATCGATCTCATATTATTGACTATATATAAAAAGTGACTGATAAATTCTAAGTTATAAATAGATGTGATTCATTTTTTTAGCTCCATTTTTTCTCTTTTACACTTCATAATATGGATAATCAATTTTTTTTAGCTCCTTTCTCCCCCTTCTAATAAATCTCTCCTTGTCAAGAGTTTTCTTGTCTCTCCTAGTTGAGAGCTTTCTGTTCCTTTTTTAAAGAGAATTTTGTCCGCTCCATTTTTGGAGTTGTGTTCTTCACTTATTTTTGAAGTCTTTAACTTCAGATCTGTGGGATGAAGTTGATGATGAAGAAGATGGTGAAAATAAAGCCGACAGTGGTTGGCGTCGTCAGTTGTTTGTCATGGATCCCTTCTGTCATGGGTCAATTTGGGCGCTATATCAGAACTCAGTAGCAGTCATGTGCCACCGGTCAGATGATCTGCTCAGCTATGTGAAATTTTGCTGCTCTTTGCTTAGCTATAGACTAGATTTGCAGTTTGTAGATTTGATTTTTAGATTTACTTTGATTCTAGATTGTAGATCTGATTTTTAGATCTACTTAAATTCTAGATTGTATTGTTTGGCTCATGGCCTACTGTCAAATTGCTGCTGGACGATATTTTCAGCCCGTTAATTTAAGTATTTCTTTTGTTTCAAAAAAAAATAAAAATATGGATAATCAATTCCTCATTTTAAATTTAAAGAAAAAAGAAAGTGACTATACTATGAATATCATATTAATTAATTTCTTCGATCATCATCTCTCCATTCATCGATCTTAGGCAATAATTAAACACTTTGATTAATCTCCCATTCACTTGAGGAAAAAAAAAAAAAACCAAAAATGTCAAAGTCAACCTTTCTAACTTTAATTTCTAGCTCCCTTTTCCAATTTTACTTGATTTATATCAAGAATTTTGAAGTATGAACAAGCTTTAAAAATCTAAGAGGTGGGGATAGGGAATTAATAGTCCACCCCTAAATGGCAAAGGTATTTTTTCCCCCTAGGTTTCTAAGAATATAACATTGTTAGTACTATAAAGTCAAAATTAGTTGTAGAATATGTTTTTTTTTTTAAATAATAAAATATTGAATTTTCTCGGATTCGAACCCATATCCTACTATAGAAAAATATGTTATTATATACTCGCCCCATTCAGTATAAAAGTCATTTTAAAAGGGAGTAACAATCTTCAAAATAAATGACGTTTTAAAATATATATAATTTTTTTTCCTAAATTACTCTTGTCTCGACCTATCTAACTAAGATTTAATAATTATCTTAAATACATAGTGATGATTTCATTGAGTATTAATTAGAGTTGTTCATATATATATATATATATATTTACAACTTCAAAACTACTAGTAGAAACAAAATTAAAATAGTTAAGAATTTTCTTGTCATTTAATCGAATTTCTTAATTTGTCTGAAAAACTCTAAAACGACTTTTATTTTGGATCGGAAATAATATGTGTGTATCTGTCATAATCGTTTGTGACATTTGAAAATTGGACACACACATGTCGTATGTACGTATAGCGGCTTTCTAAAGCTTAAATGCAAAAGAAATAACTTTTGAAAATGCTGAAACACACGCACGTATTTTCATTTTCACACTCTCATTCTTTCACATTAAGTCATTGATTCCCTATGCTCGCCTACAAATTGGTTGTAGAATAATACTTTGATCCATCATGTTTACAATATGGTGCGAATAGAAGTGATATCGAGGCGAGTTGAGCTGACCTTTAGTGTGTTCAATCTTTGAATTATTTGAGTTTAAAGTTATTATTTATTCGTTTATGTATTAAATGAATAAGTTTGAGCTAAGTTTTGATAAAAACGGGACGAGCTCAAACTTGTTCGTAAATATTGTGTTCTTTATCTCGGTCCTATCTTGAGTTAGCACAGAAGAATAGTGTTCGGTTTATCTAATATATATATTGCGTGAGTTTACATAAGGTCTAAATTCACTTTGTCAAACACACACACACAATATATATATATATATATTAAAATTTATGTACATACATAAATATATGTAAAAGTTTAATTATTTTTTATTATTGAATATTTTTATTGAGTGTGTATATTTTTATACGATGGAAAAGGGTGATCACCATGTATAGTTTGCAATATCGCCCAGACGTATCGTAGGATCGTACAATTCTACAATCCAAAATACCAAATCGATCCTGCTTCTGATTCTATCGGATCCAATAAAAATGTGCTAAAATTACTCAAATAAGAGTAGTTTTTATAATTTATCACTAATTTTATACGTGCACATTTTGTGTAGGATCTTGCGATTCGATCCTATCGATATAGATCTTGCACCCAAATCGTCCCAAGTAAGATTTTTGCAAAGTATGGTGATCACTAACAGATGAAAAAAATCTTAATATAATTAATATAACAAAATGGGATTTTTTTCCACAATAATCAAATAGGCTCACAAAATGACCAAAATAAGCAAATTTTTATTTTTTTTCCGGATCTATAGAAAACAAATCTGCCAGATTTGTTTTTCCAAAAAAGCAAATTTGGCAGATTCGTTTTCGGTAAGAATAGGCAGGGGAAAAAAATTAAATAAAAAAAAATCGGGAAAAAACGAATCATGGAAATTCGTTTTAGAAAACGAATTTCCGTGATTCGTTTTTACTTTGGTTTTCCAAAAAGGAAAACGAATCTGTGAAATTCGTTTTCTACGGAATTCGAATTCACTGAATTCGTTTTCACTGAATTCCTTTTCTTTGAAAACAAATTCTCTGAATTCGAATTCCGTAGAAAACGAATTTCACGGATTCGTTTTCTACGGAATTAAAAAAAAAAAGAAAAGGTATAAATATGCTGCGTGAAAAATTCACGCAGCAGAAAAACGAAAAACTAGAAATCAGAAGACGCGTCGGCGACCCACAGACCCACGACGCCGACCCACCGACCGGCGCGACCCACCCGTTCCGGCCGAACCCGAGCCACGTCGCGCGGCGCCGGACCGACGGCCATTTGACCGGAAAACGAAGGAGGGTTTAGAAGGAACCCTAGATTTTGGGGCTTTCTTGAAGGGTGACCAAATTCCGGCATCATAAGCTCAATTTGGGACGAATCCACTGCGATTTTGCTTGGAATTTGCTTGAGGTGTGTCTTAGGGTTATAAAGTTGTGTATAATTTGTTTTGTATTTGTATTTGTTCACATTTTTAGGATGCTTTAATTTTATGAATAGTACTTTTGGGTTTCCTTCAATTAATTCAGTTTGTGTTTGTTGTCTTATTAATCGTTTAGAAACTAGGAATGTTCTTCTACTACTGCACATCTTAAGTGATAGCTCTCCCTTTTGTTTTCATTTATAAAATAGCACCTCCTTTGACGTTGTTTTCTCATGTGATGTGTGGACCGTGTGGATTAACCTTTCCCTAGGCCGTTCAAGTTGTTTGTTGTTTCAAATTGCAGTGGAATATTTGCTCATAAATTTGGAATGCAAACATTTTTTACTTTACTCATGAATCTAGGCTTGAACATTTGATTTGGCTGGGTTACATTTTGCATATGCTTTTTGGTTCATGTTTATTTTCCCCGTTATGAGGGTTCTTGATGTTTGGAAGAGGATATGGGACTCATAAATTTGTTTGTAATTTGTTTCAATCTAGTGTTCCAAAATATGTAATGAGTTAAAAATAAAATTATAAAAAGATTTTGTGTTCCATTATGTCATGTGTATGAGCTAGGCGATCCCTTGCCCCAAGCGCGTCCATTTGTACTTTGGATTATAGGTAGATTTATTAGAAAATAAGATGAAAGGCATATTCCTTTTTTAAAGTGTTTTATTTATTTATGCAATATTTCATTACTTTGGAAGTAGAATCCCAAAAATTACTCCGCCATTTATGCTCTTACCTCAATATTTTGGTTGTGTTAGGAGAAGGAAAATTGAGATGTGGATTCCGGATTAATGATGAAGTGCGTGTTTTTTTACACAATTGAAAAGCAAATAGGTGAAACCATCGAACTTGCACGTAGTTTGAAATTACATTACGCATTGTTGTCGTTGAAGTTGTTAATGTTGATGGAAAAGGGGTAAATCGCATTTATTATGGTGATTCCTTTTATGAAATTGCGTAGAGTGTTGTATTTTTAATGGAATAGAAGCATTTGTTTTTCTTGCACCATCCTTTAAAATGGAATTGGTTTTGTGATGTTCTTTGTAGTTGGTGGTAGAGGTAGAGGTAGAGGTTGGAAAAAATGGTCCATGTGTTCCTTGTTTGCCTATGAACAAATTGGTTATGTTTGTATAAGCAAATTTGAGATGTGGATTCCGGAATAATGATGAATTGCGTGTCTTTTACAAAATCGAAAAGCGAATAGGTGAAACTATCGTATTTCCACGTAGTTTGAAATTACCTTACGCATTGTTGTAGTTGAAGTGGTTAAAGGTGATGGAAATGTGGTTAATCGCGTTTATTATGGTGCTGCCTTATATGAAATTGCGTAAAGTGTTGTATTTTTAATGGAATAGAAGCATTAGTTTTTCTTGCACCATCTTTTAATATGGAATCGATTTTGTGATGTCCTTTGTAGTTGGTTTTAGAGGTAGAGGTTGATAAAAATGCTCCATGTGTATCTTGTTTGCCTATGAACAAATTGTGTGTGTTTGGAGAAGCAAAATGAGTTGTGGATTCCGGATTAATGATGAATTGCATGTTTTTTTTCAAAATTGAAAAGCGAATAGGTGAAACCATTGTATTTCCACCTAGGTTTAAATTACCTTACGCTTTGTTGTCGTTGAAGTGTTTAATGTTGATGGAAAGGCGGTCATTCTTGTTTATTATGGTGATTCCTTCAATGAAAGTGCGTATATTATTGTATTTTTAATGGAATCGAAGCATTAGTGTTTCTTGTACACCCGAATAATATGCAATCGGGATTGTGTTGTTATTTGTAGTTGGTTGTAGAGGTAGAGGTTGGAAAAAATGCTCCCTGTGTGCCTTGTTTGCCTTTGAACATATTGGTTCTGGTAGTTCAAGCAAATTTGAGATGTGGATTCTGGATTATTGATGAATTGCATGTCTTTTACAAAATTCTGTGGCTGAATTTATAAGTAAAAGTCTTCTTTCACGTAAATGTAACTGTTCAAGACTTAATTGCCATACTGTGACCCATTGCTAATTTTCTAAACTGAGGACTTTGAGCCAACATGTAATGTGTACCAAAAAAGAGAACTAATTCCACTTTATTTTGCCGAATGCATTTGTAGACATTGTATAAGTTGTTGCAGATTAGAAGGAACGCACTCGTGCATACAGGGGAACTCTTGCTTGAAATACATTTTTTTGCGGAGCATGAGATTGAGTATATGTTTTGATGTGTTCTATTTGGTTGGTTATTTATCTAGATTTGATCGAGCCATAGGGATTAAAACATCAAAATAAATTATACGCACAGTAAGGGGTAGACTCTCTTCTTTCAAACTGTGGATTAAATGATTAATGAGTGAACTGTGAAAGTTGCTTGTGTTTTATCTTGGTGGCATACGAATGTGATTGAGTATATGGTTTGATGTGTGCTATTGGGATGGTTATTTTTCTAGAGTTGATTGATCCATGAATTGTGAAACTTAAGAGTAGTTAGATATTTTTGTTGATTTGTATTTTGTACAATTTAGAGGGTTGTATTTCCAGAATGTTTTTCGTAATAGTGGTGGCTTGTTTCTCTGCGATGTTCTGGACTTTTTTCCTGTATTCTGGACTGCAATTTTGGACTGTATTTCATCGTCTCTCTGAAATTGCTGGACTTTTCTCCTACAATTACTAGACTGTTTTTCTGAACTGTTTTTGTAGTTTTTCTGGACTGTTATTATGTACTGTTTTTCTGGAATGTTTTTGTAAAATTTCTGCAATTTTTTTCTAAAATTTCTACAGTTTCTGGAATGTTATTCATAATAGTTGTGGAATGTTTTTTTGCGATTTTCTGGAATGTTTTCCTGCATTCTTGACTGCAATTCTGGATTGTTTTTCATCGTCTATCTAAAATTGCTGGACTGTTTTTCTACAATTCCTGGACTGTTTCTCTGGACTGTTTTTATGGACTGTTTTTGTGTGATTTTCTGGACTGTTTTCCTGCATTTCTGGACTGTTTTTCATTGTCTCTCTAAAATTGCTGGACTATTTTTCTACAATTCCTGGACTGTTTCTCTGGACTATTTTTCTGGAATGTTTTCATAAAATTTCTGGAATGTTTTTCTAACATTTCTAAAAGTTCTGGAATGTTATTCATAATAGTGGTGGATTGTTTTTTTTGCGATTTTCTGGACTGTTTTCCTGCATTCTGGACTGTATTTCTGGACTTTTTTCATCGTCTCTCTAAAATTGCTGGACTGTTTTTCCTACAACTCCGGTACTGTATTTCTGGATTGTTTTTCTGTAATGTTTTCAAAAACTTTCTGGAAAGTTATTCTAAAATTTCTAAATTTTCTGGAATGTTTTTCCGGATTGCGACGGTAAAATTTCTGGACTGTTTATCTGAAATTTTTTTATACTTAATTTTTTTCTAACATTTCTGGAATGTTTTTTCGGAATTTCTAAAATTTCTGGACTTGTTTTCTACAATTTCTGGAATGTTTTTCTGGACTGTTTTTTAAAAAATTTTGGACTGTTATTTTGGACTGTTGATAAACCCGTCGTAGGACTATCAAATGCAGTAAAAATACTGTTAAAAACCTGCACCAATTTAGCTAAATAAAATGTAGCACAGCAGAGTACAGGGTCGATCCACAGAGACGGCAAATTCAACACAATTTCCAAATTAACATGCAGTTTAACCAAACTTGACTAGCAGTCACCTTTTGTGTCTCCTAGAGACCTTGAATTTGAAGAAATGTGAAATAAGCAAAACCAAATATGCAAAATAGATTAAGAATCAATTAAGAAGAATATCCTAGCATTATGCAATCCACCTTAACCGTATGTATGTATCATAAACCCCTTTTTCTGTCTAATTATCCTATGTCGTTTAAGTTATAGATTACCGCGAGTCCCCGCAATCATAATCCAATTCTCCCTTAATGAATCGATAACCCCCGTGAGTCCCCACAGTCAAGGTTATTTCCCTATCTAGTTTAATTAACAGGCTGCGAGTCCCCGCAATCACCGTATTAACTAAGCTCTAAGCATTAAGAATAAGAAGAACCCAAAACCAGTAACCCCCCTCGACGATGCTCAAGAGATTACTACCCAATTAAACCTGTACTACTCGGCCGGTAGTCGTGCCACTCACTGGCCCTACCAGATCTATATTAAGGTGATCAAACTTAGTACGACCTTAGTTTTTAGACATATGAATACAGGCAATTATGGAACTAGTTAATTATACTGGAATTCATGCTTTGGTTTTATACATGCAATGGTTAAGGTTTCTCACATAATACTAGAATAAGAGAATTTAGCTACTCATAGAATTAAACATCTCACAAAATAAGATTAAAGCATCCATGAAATGAAGGCAAGGATGGAATATGAAAAAGAGATACTTTACTGAAAATTACTACTGGAGACTCTTCTCGTTTGGGCAATGGGTAGCCTGCCGGAAGGAACTCTCAAATAAAATAGAACTACTGCTAGAATAATGTATCGTGAAATTCTAACTCTATCAGAACTAAAGAAAGAACTCTACGTGAATAAAGAATGAGAAACTAAAATGAATACTCAGTGTAAATCTGAATGACTTCTACCTAGAGAGCACCCCTATTTATAGAGAGGAAAACAATCGTCTCTCAGTAAAAATATCCCATCAGTTAAGGAGTAGAGCAATCTTTGACAAAGTCAGCACATCACTCAGATGAAGGAAACAACCGATTGATTTTCTGGAGATTCTTCTAGAGCTTCTGCTTTTAACTTTCACTGCAGTAATTTCTGGATTCTTCTAGAACTTCAGCTTTTACTTCTACTGCAGTAATTTTTGGATCCTTCTAGAACTTCAGCTGCTCTACTGGGCTTCAGTTTTCTCCTTCTTTTTGGGCCACAACCCGTGTGACATTCTGCCCGAACATCTCTTGCTCCAAAATCCTTGTTTTAGCGTCTTTCCTCCTTATTTGGGCTATTCTTCAAACCTGTCATAAAACACTAACAACTTGGGCAAAAGCCCGTGAGAACTGCCTTCAAAGATGCTAAAATAATAGTCCAAAACTGGTCAGATCAACTGTTTTGCTGGACTATTTTTATACAATTTCTGGACTATTTTTCTGCACGTTCTGGAATGTTTTGCTTCAATTTCTGGACTGCTTTTTGGCTTTGTTGTAATGAATTTTAATTCCTCCACCATTTCGTACATGTCGGATTGGTAGTTTAGTTGCATTATTAAATGATATGAAGCCGATTTAGGGAACTTGAAATGCGATATGATGGGGACATATGCATTTATTACATTACGACCTTTATAGGGGTCAAGTTTTTGTGCAACCGTATATTAGTAAAATAAAGATTCAGTTGCGCATCATTCAATGTTAATTTGTATGCTTAATTACATGGTTGGTAATTTCCTTTGTATTGATGTCGTAGGTGATTGTCCTTTGTCATGTAACAACGGTTATAGTATTTAAGCGGCCGTTCCCCGCGTGGTTTAGGCTGTTATTAAGCGGGGCAAGGAATAACACTGTTCATCATACAACAGACACTTATAGGTAATTTTCTAATCATTCTTATTTTTTGAGTTTGACTGATATATTGCGTCCGGTGCTGGACAGGTTATTTGTTGACCTCGTGTCTTATTTATATTGCTCACCGTACACATATGTAATTAAACGGAACTGCATGTGATTATTTGGGATTTGCATGTGGTTACAGTAGGGACCGCACTTAATTTGTTCGCATATAATATATGCAATAGGTTTTCATGTGTAAGTTTGGACTTTAGTTGTGTTTTATATGGTCCAAATGAATGTCCCCCCCCCCCCCCCCTAATGCCGCGTTCTGTGCCCTAAATACTGTAAGCCCTTGTAGAAATGTTGCTGTTGTGATTTATATCGATATTTTCTGTAACTGAAGTAGTCCCGTAAACAGTTGAACAAGTGCTTCTGCTGGTTGAGGTATATAGAACTTGGTGGTACAACTGTGTTTCACTGAAATGGGAGGGAAATCAGTTAGAGTTATGGTATATTGGGATGGGAGAATTGCGCGGGGTCCCAATGGTTCAGAGTACAGTTCTCCTCCACGGCGAACTATTTCAGTTTCTGAGACTGTGAATTTCGAACTCATTTCTCGGAGGTTTTACGAAGTCAGCAGAACATCGCCTTTCCACCACAAGCTGCAGATTTATTGTAGAACTCTAGTGCTCGTCCCTGCTAATGCCCCCGAACGGACTGTTTTTGAGCACATTCTCATAGATGATGATGAAAGCCTCCGTGATATGCTCAATATACCAAAAGACTACCCATTTGTTGCTGCTGTCCAGGTTTATTTAATTAAGGAGCGACTTCCCAATGCAGCCCACCCTGATGACGGAGATGACTTTGACATTATCGGCTCATCTGTAATGTCATTCACAGAACTATTGAATAATGGACACGGAGAGGAAATGCGGGGAGATGTTAACTACAATTCTTTGGCTGAACAAAGCCCCTTCGGTTGTCCTTCCTCACAACCACCCCTCACATCGTTACCTCACCTAGATGCAGTTCAGGGATTGACCGCTTCTGAGTATTTAGTGCAGGATAACCCAACCCCACTTCACACCCATCATGAGGTGGATGTTCTTGATGTCGTGTCGGGTGGTAATGTGTCGGAAGGTGGAGTCGGGGAACTCGTCGGGGAACAATGTGAAGTGGGAGACATGCCGAGGCCGTTGACCAAATCTGCACTTCCTGTAAAGACGCGTGAAGACGTTGGGGCAAGCATAAAATTTTTCAACTCCATTGGGGATGAGGCGCAGCACATGATCGATCAGTTCCACGACGGGTCATGCCCAGTATGGAAAGATGATATGCTTGCCAATTTGGAGAAGGGAATGGTTTTTGGGACGAAGGAGATTCTTCAGAATGCCGTTAAGTTGTGGTCGGTCCTGGCCAACCGATACTACAGAGTACTGTATTCTACTCCGACGCGTTGGACAGTTATCTACGTATACAAAGATGAGCAGAAGTGTCCATGGAGCGTCCACGCAACCTGTAAAAGTAGTCGTCACTTTAAGATTACCCATCATATCTTCGAGCACTCATGCTCTCCGAAGCGTACAGGCCATGATCATCTAAATGTTGATTGCAATACCATTGGGCGTCTAGTGAGAGGCAATGTGGAGGCAAATGTATCTTACAGCGTTCGGGATGTGCAAGAGGATGTTAGGAAGCTTGGGGTGGAAATTTTGTATAAGAAGTCGTGGTTGGGGAAAAAAAAGGCTGTCGAACTGGTGTATGGAGGGTGGGATGAATCTTATAGTGAGTTGCCTATATTTATGCAAGCTGTGCAACAAACAAATCCAGGCACTATTGTGGATTGGAGACACGCAGATGGTACCACAGAAGAAAGGAGTATATTTCATTCAGTTTTTTGGTCTTTTAGGCCAAGCATAGAGGGATTCAAGCACTGTCGGCCAGTTATTACCATAGATGGGACACATATGAGTGGGAAGTACAATGAGAAGCTACTGATTGCATGTGGCGTTGATGCAGCGGGGCATATATTTCCATTGGCCTGTGCTTTGTGTGACGAGGAAAACTTGGCTAATTGGTCTTGGTTTCTGGCCAATCTTGTACGACATGTAGTCGGAGGCCGCCGTGACGTTTGTCTAATATCTGATAGGCACAGGGCTATCTTGGCTGCAGTTAAGAACAACCCATTATTGCAGCCCCCCTATGTCCATCACAGGTTCTGCTCCCGACATGTTAAAGCCAATTTCAATAAGCAGTTCAAGGATGCCGATTTGAATAACCCATGACCGGGGCATCTAGTGCGCGTCAACTTTGGAAGTTCACAACAATAATGAGGACAATTAGATCGGTTGACGAGTCTGCATATAAATGGTTGGCTGACATCCCATTTTATCAGTGGACTCTTTGTCACGATGACGGATACCGTTATGGGATAATGACCACCAATAACAGTGAGTCGTTCAATGGTGTACTGTTGGAGGTCAGACAACTACCGGTAACTGCTTGTGTGCGGTTTATTTTCTTCCGCTTAGTTAAGTATTTTGAAAGGTACCTTGAAGAGGGCCTTAAATATTTGAAAGAGAATGATCATTGGCCTACAAAGGTTACGGAGAAGTACTTGAACAATCAGCGGAGGTCAAAGTATCACCGAGTAACACAATTTTATCGAGAGGATGGGTTATACCAAGTTCGTACTGGTGTTCGTCCAGATGGGAGAGGTAACAATTCACACACAGTTAACATACGGGAAAAAAGCTGTAGTTGTGGTAAAATACATATCTACAAGATTCCATGTTCCCATATAATCAAAGTATGTGAGGATTTGAAAAGGGATGACTTGGATTTGGTTTCAGAATTTTATTCTGCACAGACAATGGTTGACACATATTCAAGTCATTTCTTCCCTATAATGTATGAAGATTATTGGCCTGCGTTTCTGTTTCTGTTAGTGCCAAATCCATCAAGGGTAAATGATAAAAGAGGAAGGCCCCGCAGAAAGAGAATTACAAATGCTATGGACAGTCAGCCAATGAAGCAGTGCCGAGCTTGTCACCAACACGGGCACAGTAGGAAACAATGTCCACGCCTTGCGCAACTACGCGAGAGGGCCAACACACACACTTGATGTTTTTTTCCGGTTGATTTTGCAGTATTTTCTAGTAGTACAATAATTTCTTGTTTAGTATTCGTACTCTGTTCTTTGTAGTTGGTTGGAATTTGTTTTGTGTCTATAATGCGTGGTTGTTTTGATTTACTTGGCATTAAAGTATTTTGTTGGACACAAATATTCACCTATAAGTTGCTGATTTTAATCGTTTGTCCTAATGCACATGGTTTATCATGATGAGTTCCATCCGTATGATTACCTAGTTACACATACGGGTGGTGATTGCTGATTTCAATTATTATTTTTAATGCTGCGGTTGGTTTCATGTTTTTTTTTTTTTTTTTTTTTACCTATTTCAGGCTATCTACAATGGAAATGGGACATGGGGGGAACCCGTTGGCATATTTGGACCCAGGCTCTAAAGACCGCAGTGTTCTGACATTGCAACCTAATCATCGCTCGGAATTGATTTGGGCGGACTCGGCCACTCCTCTGCTGTCTTTCAAGTCAAGTACTCACGATCTGTGGAATTTTGGTGCTTTGCATCCTCGCGTGATTACTCTCCTGAAAGATTCAGGATTTTATGGTGTATTCAGAGTCGGTGATATAAAAGTGGACAAGCATTTAATAAATGCCTTGGCTGAGAGGTGGCGCCAAGAGACTCATACATTTCACCTTCCCGTCGGTGAAGAAACGGTGACGTTGCAGGATGTTGCGGTTATATGGGGGTTGCCCATAATTGGTTTACCTCTTATTTCTAACGGAGCCACACAAAAAGTTGCTGACTGGCAGGAATTATGTTTTGAATTGTTGGGTTACCAGCCGGAAGCTACTGAAATTAAGAATGGTCAGTTGAATTTGGTCAGTTTAAATACTCACTTGGTTGACGATCTCGGCGTTAATGATGACTCAACGGATGAGACAGTTGATTGCTATGTTATTCAGTGATAAATCGGCATCCGGGGCCAAACTGATGTACTTACCATTTCTGGCCAATGTTCATGCTATACGGAATTATAGCTGGGGCAGTGCTACATTGGCTTTGCTATATCGGAATTTATGCCGGGCTACTCGTATGGCCACGAAAGAGATAGGTGGACCCCAACTGCTGCTACAATTGTGGGTATGGGAAAGAATCCCTAAACTGACTCCGACTGTTCGACCAACAGTCACCGCTCAGGATTTCGAAGATTTAGTCCCCCTCCCTCGTGGTGCCGCGTAAGTATGTATTGTTATACATGTTTTTTATTCAAACCTACGGTTGATTCTTCTTTGTTTTTCTAACCATTCTCCAATGTTGTGTTTATTATGTAGATGGAACAAGCGACGCAGTTTTGTGAATGTTGGATCACATTTAATTTATCTATTTCGGGACCAATTAGATCATCTCGTTGAGGGAGATGTGAGTATTTCTTTGTTATGTGTACTGCATTAAAATGTATACTTCCCGTATTGTTTACTACTTGCAATGCCATTTTATTCTCGTAGTTTATCTGGAACCCATATCAGGAGGATGAATTGCTGAAATTGCCTGATTATTGCTTAACGGGGAGAGAGATTTGGCGCTCACATGTCCCTCTCATTAACTTCTGCGTGGTCGAACTATATGCTCCAGAGCGCGTTATGCGCCAATTTGGGTTTGAGCAGGGTATTCCTCCCAACATCGATACAGGTGAACGGCTTCACAGTTTGGATTTCAGAGGCCGAAATACTGAAAAATGGGCGATAAAACACAGAGACCATATAACTCTTTGGGAACAAGCTGATCGTTCCATCATTGTAGGAAATATTTGTAATGCATCCATTGATTACTTTACATGACGTGGTATCGCAACATCACTCGGCTTCTGGTGGGTAATCCGGCTAAACCTCCTGATAAAGCGATGCGCCCTTACAGAGCTCTGACTGAGTATTATGTAAGTTTCACCCCTTCTATCCTGCACATCTTTCTAAATTCAAATTTCAATCGGATAATATATAACTTACTTAATTAATATACTTTCAGAATCAATCTATGGAGTCGATGTATCATGTAGTGGGAGAGATGCTTGACAACCTGCATTTGGAAGGGTATCCTATGGAGGACAAGCTATTTTATGTGCGTGACCAGATAAATGCTACTCTCACTTGTTCTGGCGAAGGTCATCAACTAGTCGATGGATCATCCTCGTCATCGACGCAAGGCGGATCAATGCGCGGAACATCTACCCAGGAATACAAATCGGTGTCAACTCAGAGCCGACATCGTTCATCCACGTCCAGACAGCGAGAGGGTGGAGAAGATGTTTCTCAAAACTCCGGCGTCGATTGGTCATATCATCAAACTTCGCAGCATGAACATGGAACGCCTGACAACAATACCTTTGAAGCGTTCGCTAGGAACACCACCTCTAGCCATCCTGTCCGCGGGCCACATGAAAAATTGCATAAGCGTCGTAAGTCCCATAACGAGTTTGGTGAAGAAGCCCGGATCCTTTCCATGCGTAGTGAGCCCACTACAGATATGCATGCTCAACCTCCATGGGTGCCAGCATCCCACGCATAGACCGCGTAGGCATACGCGTCCTCCTCCGTGTGGAACATAGCGAAGCGTTTATTGCCCTCTTTTGATGTTTAGTAGTTAGCTTTCGTATATTCAAATCATTTTGCTTTGTGTTAACATAAAGAATTTGTCATCTACCTACTGCTGAATGAGATGGATGTCGTAGATTTGGCAAAATTGTGGATTTTTTCCTTCTGCTCACAGGGAGTTTGGTACATGTACAGGGGAAACTCTGTCAAATTTTTTTTGTTTTTACATCAAATTTCAACCTCGCCTTTGCAAATTGAGGCAACATGCCATTATTGGCTGGGATGTAGTGCCACGCATGTTCAAATTGTGATGCCTAACCTTGTATGGAAATTCTGTGGTTTCCTTATTCCTTCTGTATTTTAGCAAAATCAAAACCTTACATGGAGTTTCTAGATTATCGCTGACTTAGTTGTATTCCATTTTCATGCTAAATTAACATAAAACCTACACATAATCACAATTCCTACATTTACGCACGGAACCTTATTGTTAACGCATAAGTGCCTGTTTCATGTCATTCTTTTAACTTACGTAATTTTGTTAGGGTTTGTATATTTTCGCTACCTTTGCTGTTTTATATGTGCATGCAAATTTAAACTAAAATAGGCAGAAAAAAAAACATCATTATATGTGTAATGTAATTGCGCTAAACTGGTAAACGACTTTTTTCGTTTAGGTTCGCGTGGACCACATAAATGCGCCGTGCCAAATTGTCATAGAGGAATGAATTTTAAAAAATCTTTTCTACGGCGATTTCTTGTGTTACATAATTCGTTTTACTTAGTAAGATAACGAATAATGAATTAGTGTACAGTTAGATAACGAATAGAGTTTATTATGTTTATTTTGTTTAACCTAACATTATTTCACTTACTCTACAATACACCCTTATTTAGTTGTCAAATTTCCCAAATCCGTTTTCGCATTTACTTTAATTAATTAATCCCTACAGTGCTTATTTTAAAATTAATTCTTTAAAAACGAATTATGTGTTTTCAGCAAGTGAAATTCGAATTCTCAAGAAAACGAATTCGGGGAATTCGTTTTCTTAGAAAACGAAATCCCCGAATTCGGTTTCTTAGAAAACGAATTCAACGAATTCGTTTTCTAAGAAAACGACTTCGCTGAATTCGTCTTCTCTTTATCATGAGAAAATGAAATCTCGAAATTCTTTTTCTTAACAAAACTAATTCTCTAAATTCGGTATGAGGGAAAATGATTTCGCCGATTCCTTGAAATTCAGGAAAAACACTTCTACGACTACCATGGGCATTACTTTTTTTTTGTTTAACCAAACGGAATTTTACTTACTCTAAAATACACCCTTATTTAGTTGACAAATTCCCCGAATCCGGCTTCTCATTTACTTTTTTTTACTAAACCCTACAGTACTTATTTTTTGAGTAATTTTATTTCTTTGCATTCATTTTCTAATGAAAAAAATAGTTTCTTGTCAAACGAAACCTATTTATAGTTAAAACGAAGTCATTGTTTGAACGAATTCGTTTCTCTAGAAAACGAATTCCCCGATTTCGTTTTCAGTGCCAATGTTTTCCCTGAATACTTTCTTGAGAAAACGAATTCGGGAATTCGTTTTCTTGAGAACGAATTTCGCTGAATTCGTTTTCTGAAGAAAAACACTTCTAAGACATGAATTCATCTTTTCTAACGTTTGAAATTTTGAATTCAATTTTACTTATTACATGACTCGTTTTTCATCTTCTTTCCTTCAAATAAAATCATATTACTTATTTTAATAACGCTATTATACAATGAAATCGTTTTCTCGCTTCATATTATTTAACTAAAAGTATATAACTTATTTCATTGAATTCGTTTTCTGTCTATTTCTACAAAATAACATTAATTGTATAAAATTTATTCCCTGATTTCGTTGTTTTATAAAAAATATTTTCCTCGCATTGTTTTTATTTCACTGATTTGGTTTTTTTCCCGTGTATATTGACGCGGCTAGCTAGGGAGCTGCAACTTATGTGTAAATAACCTTGTTTTAATCACTTCTTCGAATTGCAGGGCGTCCAGGCATCGCCGCGGCTTCGGACAATCGTTGGTACTGTTCCGAAGCATATGCTCTAATTTTGTTCCCTCCCATCTTTTCAATTTCTTAGTTATTATTCGACTACTTCACCAAATTTTTCGTCTTGTTCTTTTTTTTCCATAAATAAACATCGCATTCCCCAAATTCGTTTTCCAGGAATAATAATTTTTGTAAAAAAAAAATATATATATTCTCAAAAAATGAATTTGGTGGATTCGTTTCTAGGGAAAAACGAATCCACCAAATTCGTTTTCCCCGCAACTAGATTTTTAAAAAAACAACATAAAAATTGAAAACGAATGTGGTGGATTCGTTTCTAGGGAAAAACGAATCCACCAAATTCGTTTTCCACAGATTTTTTTTTTCCTTCCTTCTGTTTTTTCCTCCCCCGAAAACGGAGACGGGAACTTCGTTTTCAGCTGAAAACGAAGTTCCCGTCTTCGTTTTCTACATACTGGGAATGAAATTTTTTTTCTGCTTCTTTTGATAATTTAAGGCCCCAAACATGAATATTCATGTAAAAAAATCTGACAAAATGATATAAGTACCTTTTTATCGTTAAAAATGACTGATTAATCATAAGAGGCATACTATATGCAGTAACCATTTTACTAAATGCAGTAACATTTTTCTGTGAAAAGACAAAAATGCCCCTGGCCAAAAATAAGAAAATCGGGTACTGTTCACACAATACCCGGTTAAACGCAGTAACAGAAAATACCGCCGTTTTTCGGCGATATTTTCTGGCCAAAATATCGCCGGAAAACGGTGATATTTTGGCTGGAAATACCGCCGGCGGTATTTCCGGCCAAAATACCGCCGGAAAACAGCGGTATTTTTTGTTACTGCGTTTAACTGGGTACTCAGTCTCCCCGGTCAAAATGTTGCAGAAACAGAAAAAAAACGTTCGGATAATCGCCGATCCGGGAAAAAAATCCCCCTCGAATGGGTTTTTTTTCTCGAAAATTATAATGAAGGGGTATATAGAGAATTTATGCAAACTAATTTAAAGTAAAAAAATAAATATAGTGTTTACTTATAGAGTAATATGGATTGTAGTCGGGTAATTCAGACTTTTTACAGGGGAATGTTACTGCGTTTAGTGAAACGGTTACGGGGACACCGGCGGTATTTCTTCAGTTTTTTTCTAACCGGGTACTGTGTACCGTTCACGCACGTTGAATAGTACCCGATTTTATTATTTTTCCTTTTTATTTTAGGCCAGGGGCATTTTTGTATTTTCACAGAGGAATGTTACTGCGAATAGTAAAACGGTTACTGCGTATAACAATTTCGAATCATAAAAGGGTCATTTATAGATTTTTAAAACAAAAGAGCCTGACCCAAAACTAAAAAACAAAAACAGAACCCAATTGTCATAAGTGTATTTGCTAACAAATAGAGTATATATGTATATAAGTGGGTTGAGCAAGAAGCACCAAAACATTAATTTGGAAGCTGGGCTGGGCCCATCGAAATTTTCTTCCTCCCAATTTATAAAATATATATATTTTCTTTAATGATGTAATTTCAGATGACAACAAAGTGATTTAGTTTTTTTTTCATTAATTATTTCCTTAATATATGTATATATATGTGTGTATAAATTTCAAGAGCTAGTTAAAAGTATTTCAGATTTTGTCTGAGTTAGGAGCCATTTAGCTAGACCTATATAAAGAAAACGAAACTTTTTTTAAGTCGAGGAACCAAAGAAAGTAAAGAAGTGATAGTTTAAGAGGTAACGGTACAATGGTGATATTTCGGCAACTAAGTTCAATACACGTGTTTTGATCAATACCCAATACATCAGGAGTTAATTCACTATGCGATGCATTAACCTATACACGATATTATATTTGAGGCTAAACTCATTAAACTTGTTATTTATCTCATGTTTAAATCTAATTATGCTCTGTTCTCTTGTGGCAATTTCCCAAGAATCATCACTTTTTTTTTTCAAAACTTTACACAAATAAACAACTTCACTTTTTCAACAATTCAAAATTAAAATTTTAAAATTCCCTCTAAATACTTACTCACATAAATTCAAAAAATAACACAATCATTACACATTTTTATCTCTCACCTACACAATTTCCCAAAAAAAACTTCCCTCCAAAAAATTTCCAACAAAAAACTTCCCTCTAACAAAATTTTCTCTACACAAGTCACAAGAGAACAGAGCCTTGTTTGAAAACATGTTTTGGAAAATAGTTTTATAATGTAAAAAGTGTATTGGAAATGTAAAAAGTAGATGCTGAATAGTAAAAAATTGTATTGGAAATGATGAAAAATGATTAAAATATATTAAATTTACTGTTAAAACCAAAACCGTTTTCAAAACCAAAACCAAAAAAACAGGCCCTTAGGGATATACTTCAACAGCTAACTCATAACCGACAGTAATTGCATCACATCCTTTGGCCATCACTCCAAAGATAATTCCAGATAATCCCACAGATTTGTTCCCACCAAAAGGAGCTATTAATTTTTCACTATCTCCCAAAAAAATTTCGCAGACGGGCGGCGAGAAAGAACATTGATAGAAGAAAATGCTGGAGAAATTCTATTCATGAGTCTCCTGACAATTCAAAGCACGATATGTTAGTGGCGAAATTCGTACACGTGTTTTCTTCACTATAAGCAATACGCATGTTTTAAAATAACTGCAATACATCATGGGCTAAACTCAATACGCTCACTGCAGACAATACTCGTGTTTTAAAATAAACGAGCTAAACTCAATACACTCACTACAGCCAACACTTGTATTTTAACATAACAACGATATGTTCGAGGTTGAATTTAATACACTATATTCAATTGCTAAACTCATAAGTTATAACTATGATACATAACCAACTAAAATCCTTAATTACATCACATGCTAAATTTAATACATCAAAAATAATACTCGATAAGCATTACTTCAGCAACTTTACTTATAATAGTGATACATCAACAACAACTACACTTGATACATTTGAGATTAAACTCAACACGCAATCATTAGAAGCATGCGCGTAATTTGACGGTTAGACTGTAGAGTACAAATTTTGTCTTATATATATATATATATATATATATATATTCTAAGAATGAATATTACAACTTGTCATGTGAAATTACATCTCAACTTTTCCCATTGCGTGCTGCGCCACTGAATTCCAATCAAGTTGTTAGAATTTAATCAGAGATCGATCGCAACTCACCCAATAAGAAGAAGAATTACAAGGCCTGAAAATTAGAATAATGATTTGATCGATCCATAATAATATATTAATATTGATATGATTATGTAATTGATAGCTTAACTGACAACCCTCTGATTAATTTATGTCCCATAAATAATAAATATTGTGTTTTTCTCTTCTTCTTTTTATTTATTCATTTTTTACGTGTGTCTTCTTCCAACTAATCATATCAAACAAAAGATTGAGTTCTAAAAATTCTAAAAATTCTAATTCTTTAATTGATACTACGGCAGCTTTTGTCGTTTTCTTTCTTTTTTTTTCTTTATATAATATATATATATATATATATCATTTTTGGTTTAATAATTAATTGGAACATTATTTAATGCCTCACGTTGCATGACTAATTGAATTAAAAGCCTAATTGTATACTCTTGATTATTCATAAGCCTTATGTGAATCCATCATTTTTGCTTGTAGAGAGTACTCTCTTTGTCCCAAGTATTTATTAGAGGCATCGATACACACCTCAATTCTTTTTTAAGTGTCTTAATTAAGACAACTTTGGTTTCATTAAAAACATTCACTTACATATATGTACTTTTTTTAAAATTAATGTTAAGGTACAACATATAAAATACCTAATTTGACATCATTTATTCCATTTAATGCTTAATTTTTAAGTGTGAATTAATCGCGAACCACACATAATTATATTAGTAAGGGTACGAGGTGTAAAAAATTTGAAAGTCGATTATTCTATTGGAACAAAAAATATTTGTGAAAGTGAACTCTTCTAATGAGACTGATGCAGTACTAGTATTTATTTTAATTTTGATTGTAATTAATTGTCTAATTTCTTGTTCTCAAATACTCTTTCCGTCTCACTCAAAGAAGGAAGTAAAAATTAGCCGGGTAGAAAACGGGTCGTTCCATCGTACTGTCAGACATAAAACTCTCATTTATCAATTTCTTTTTTCTTTTTCTTTTTTTGTTTTTTTTGTTTTTTTGGTTAAGGGAAGATCAAATTAACAACGAAGAAAGAAACAATGCAAGATCTCGAACTCAGAACTCGCACACTATGAATTGATTCGCCGGCAACTTGCTGTAAAGTGAATCTGCATTTTCAGACATTACTTCAGGAATCGTTGGCACTGTTTACGACAGTTACAACGTGACCATTTATGATGACTCAGATACAGAGCGATATCGAAGTGGACGACAAAAGAAAAAGGAGCTGCGGGCAGTGGCGCGTGGAGTACATTTGCGGTACCGGCCGGAGGACGCCGCATTGGCTGACGACCAATGGCGAACTAGAGAAAAATCTTGTAAACATTTAACATATGAATAATTTTTTTGATATATAATTAAATACATGGATAAAAATAATTTAAAAACCTCTAAAGGGTGGATGAGAGGTTAGAAGGGTTCGGGGACTAACTCGGCCCCCTTGGTGCTGCCCTTGCTATCGAATGACCGGGCTGCTTTCCGAATCAGAGGTTCCCCATCTTTGCTCTACTTCCACCAGTTGATTGGATCTAACATGTTGGCGCCGCCGGCCGGAAAGGGCCAGCCTAAGGAGGCTTTCAATATGATCATCGTCGATCGGAGCCTTCAAAAGTGAATGGATCAACGAACGGATTTAGGTTCCAACGACTAAATTGAATTTAATGTTAGATTCATTGATTATCGGCATATTCTCAATATGTCGAGGGATGGCCACGGTTCCGGAACCGCCGATTACGGTTCATGAATCAGTTGAACCGGAACCTTGGGGGACGGTTTTGTGCCGGTTCCGGTTCCAATTCCGGTTCTGTCATGGTTCCGGTTCCAGTCTGTCACGATTCCCGTTCTGATTCTAATATTTTCTATTTATTTAACAATTTTAACTTATAAATGTTATTTTATTTTGACTCAATTAATAACTCAATTATTTATAAATAATTAAAATTATAAAAATAAAATAAAATCTGTAGCGACATTACATACATTTAAACAATTCAATGATTTATATAATAAAAGATACAAAAATAAATTGTGAAAAAATATATATAAAGATGAATAATACCTCAATATATATATATATATATATTTTTTAAAATCAAGAGAGTGATGCCTTATTATAAATCGTGAGAAATCAGAGTTTGAACTTTGAAACATTGAAACTTTTACAAAACAATACATCTTGAATATTCAATATAATTCATCTTCATCATTTGCGAAAGTTGCGGTTGGATCTATTTTAATTTAATAATTAATTAATTTTAATTTGATTTAATGCTTATTTATATTATATTAATAATATATAAAAAGTATACTATTAGTTTATATATTATTATAATATATATTCAAAAATAGTTTATATATATTATATGCTAAACATATAATATAATTATAATTATAAGAAAAAAGCTCAAAAAAAGTAAATAGTTGAAATGGTTAATCAACTTTGCTTAAAGCCTTTCAATTCTAGCAAAGGGTCGCATGTTTGAATCTATATAAGAGGAATGAAAATTTTATTATTTTTATGGTTCTCACATTAAAACCGGAGCGTTGGACCCTTTGGAACCGGAGGGTTGGAACAGGCGGTTTTGACCTGCCGGTTCCCTGTTCTCAGACAAGAGAAACCGAAACCTTAACCGCCAAAGGCGGGTCCGGTTCCTGTTCTGGAACCGGGGGCCACGGTTCCGGGTCAGTTCCAGTTCGAACCGGAACCGTGGCATCTCTATGTCGAGGATCAAATATGGATATATGCGTTGTTACTTTCCCTTAATAGTATGCAGTATGAACAAAGAAATGCACCCTTTTCTAATTAAATGACAGTTTGAACATTTTCACGCATTTACTAAAAATTACTTAGAAATAACTTGAAAACCTTTAATTTATCCTTTACTGTATAAAATTTAGTTGATGATGTATAGTAGGTATGTTAAAATAATAAATATTGATAAAAATAAGCATATTGAAAATAGTCCATGATGTTAAAAATGTATTGAGAAAATACGTGTATAGTTAACTTCGATACACGTATAGTTATATATTTGTGGTTAACAACAAACCAACATTTTAAAATTAAGGATATGATTGATGGATAAAACGGTGGTAAATTACTTATTTTAGATATTAACTTGTAAAATATTGTACAGTTTTTAAATATGACTCTCTTGTAGAACCTTAAAAAGTACTCACTCTGTTCCATTACAGAATGCCACTTTGTATTATTAAAATAGTTACAAAGTGGACTATTCTAATAGAACATAGTGAGTAACTATGGGCCTGTTCTTTACGTTTTGGTTTGATTTTTGATTTTTGTTTTAACAGTAAATTTAATATATTATAATCAGATTTTATCATTTTCAATACAACTTTTTACATTTCCAATATATTATTTACATCATGAAACTATTTTTCAAAAACCAAAACTCAAACCTTCAATAAAGAAGATCTTTCTGTCGAAGGAGTAGCAGTTAACTCTTTGATAGAAATTTCAGGTATCATTTTCTTTTGAAGGAATAGCAGCTAGCTCTTGAAGGAGTAGAATTTTGGGTATCATTGTGTTGTTGAACGGCAGAAGTTAGCTCTTCAATAGAATTCTAAAATTTTTAGGTATCACTTAGTTGTTGAAAGTGTAGCAATTAGCTCTTAAAGAGTTAATTGAAGGAGAATTTCAGGTATTGCATTGTTGTTGAAGGATTAGCATTTAGCTCTTGAAAAGGTAACTGAAAAAGAATTTTGGGCATCACTTTGTTCTTAAAAGAGTATCAACCAACCCGTAAAGAGTTTAGTTGGTGTATCAGAGTACTATTTTGTTGGAATTGAATTTTCTTTTTCCTTTATTAATTTCTGAGTGCTACTATTAAGGAGTAGCAGTCTCCTTTTTTCTTTTCTTTTTTTTTTTTGGCTTTTTTTCTCTAATTAATTTTTTAGCACTATTTCTTCATAGTACAAGTGTTACTCTTCAATAATACACGTCAGAATAGCATTTGTATCTTCAAGAGTAGCTCTGACACTCATAAGGAGTAGTAGTTTCATTTTTTGTTTTTTTCCCTGTATTTAATTCTGAATGCTACTCACAACTGATTACCGAAGATTTGATATGATAGTTATCGGATCTGAACCACGATAATGTACCTAATCTACTAAATTATAAATCTATACATAGTATAGATCTAAATATAGTAGAAATATAAAATTTTGCATTAATTGTGCTGAATAAATCTCGAACTAACGATCACATGTCTGCCACTAATTATGATGAAAGTTTTGAAACTGAATCATCAATTGAATCTTCATACACCATGCAAGACCATGAATAAAATCATCACAGTTAGGGAGAAAATCATCGTAAATTATGAGAAAAATACTATAAACATGGAGAAAGTAATGACTTGAAGGAGAAAACACCCCTTATATACGGCTCTGATTTGGGAGTTTAAAATTTAAAAACTAAAAGAAATTAAATGAAAAATAGCAGGAATGGGAGTGTAACTGTTTTTCCCATCCTCCTGAGAAGATGCATGAGTGAAGAAGTTGATGAAATTTAGGGTTTGAGGAGGATGAACTATAAGATATACAAAGATAAAGTCGAATAAATATAGTTTACCCATTAATTAATTATGTTGCGTGGGCGAGAGCTGAAAATAGAGGTAGGGTAGGAATATGTTTACTAGCGCATTCAATCTGACTCTAGAACGTTGACCCCCCTATTGCAATTGAGAAAAACGTGACAAAAACATTATAAATTTACTTTTTTTAATATTAATCGATCTGCAGTTGCACATTGATCCAGATTTATAATTAGCAAAGTAGATAAATCGAGTGTGCCCAAAACACATTTGATGGCTATGAGTATCACTAAACAGCATGTATTTATTTTTTCTGTCTAAAATTAATGATAAATCTTTACTTTCGGGAGGGCCCAGATAAAAAAAAAAAAAACCATTCTTCAATATATATAAAAAGATTCAATCCCCTGTATTGTACGGGTAGTTCTTATTTATTATGAATTTCTTCAATTAATATTCATTATTTTATAATAATAATAATACTGACTAAATTTAAATTGTGAATTAATTAAAATTTTCGTTTTTAGAAAGTACCAAAAGATAAAGAAATTGTGTAAATTAAATAATTGAAAATAATAAAATTGAGTTTTGCCTAATTTTAATTTTCATTAGGTTGCACAAAGACGAAATTAGTTTCGTGTGCAAACTAGTGAACTATCTATCTTAAACTAATTACTTTTACTTGCCAAAATCTTTATTTTAATCACATAAAAAATAATGGCGAGGCCAATGATATAGGAAATGTATATTTAAAAAATAAAACTACCCTTCAATAATTGCACAATATATATAATAATTGAGTGTGAATGAAAGCTTTTTTTAAAATTATTATTCACTCCTTCGTCTCAATCTCTCGATGATTACTTATAACAAAAATATATTAAAATCGAAATTGAAAATCACTCACGTAATCATCAAACTAGTTAGATAAGAACCCAAGATCAATATCAGAAGTACAGATTAAAAAATAAAAATAAAAGGAATTAATGTTCCAAATAATTATTTTATGCCGACAGCAGAAGAAGGAATTGTTGATCGAGATGAGGGTTAAACGTTAGTGCAAGTACATGGGACGCGGTTGGGGTTGGGGGAACCTAGTCATCCATCGTCCATTTTGCATCAATGTAAAAATGCTTTTCTCAATGGAGATCTTAAAGAAGAAGTCTACATGGCTTCCCCCTAGTTTCCCTACAACCTCGAACAAATTATGTAAACTCAAGAAACCATTGTATGGACTCAAGCAGTCCCCAAGAGCTTGGTTTGAGAGATTCACTAGGGCTGTCAAGAAGTTTGGATTCACCCACTGTCAATCCAATCACACATTGTTTCTTAAACTCTTACTTGCTGGAAGGAAGGTAATACTTATTGTCTATGTTGACAACATTATCCTTACTGGTGATCATGATGGTGAGATTCACAAGCTCAAGAAGTTCCTCGCAAGAGAATTTGAAATTAAAGACTTGGGTAACCTGAAATATGTTCTTGGTATGGAGGTAGCACGATCAAATAAAGGAATTTCTATATCTCAAAGGAAGTATGTGTTGGACCTATTAAAGGAAACTGGGATGCTTGGATGCAGGCCTGTTGATACTTCTATGGATTCGAACTCCAAGATAGGAAGTAAGGATGATAGTGCACCAGTTGATAAAGGAAGGTACCAAAGATTGGTTGAGAAACTCATTTATCTATCACACACTAGACCTGACATCAGTTTTGCTATAAGTGTGGTAAGTCAATTCATGAACCAACCAAGAAAGGAACACCTAGAAGCTGTATACAGGATTCTAAAGTACCTGAAGTTGACACCTGGTCAAGGGTTATGGTTTCGAAAGACAACCAGCAAAGAAATTCATCTGTTTACTGATGCAGACTGGGCAAGATCTATGACTGACAGACAATCAACTTCAGGGTACTGCATACTGGAAGCGGGTGAAGGTATCACCCGCCTCCAATTAGGGAGGTAATTGGAGGCGGGTGACCCCTTCACCCGCCTCTAATTTCAAAACACGAAAACGATTTTTTTATAATTTTCAATACTAGATCAAAAATTGTCTTTATTTTGGACTGTTGAAAATAATTTTGAAAATTTATCGAGATTCTAGCGAAGCAAAAAATTAGTAGATAATAAAAATCACAAGTTTTAGAAGAAATATATAATTTCTATTTTAATATTAAATACATAAGTATATGTAGCGTAGTGGTAAATTTAATGTGCAAGAGTTAAGTGAAACTCCAGGCGCGAGTTCGATTCCTACTAAAGCCATAAAGTGAAAAAAAAAGAAATTAAATTTTTTTTACGAGGGGTTATTGGAGGCGGGTGCAAAATTGCACCCGCCTCGAATAACACTTAATGGAGGTTGCACCCGCCTCCAATGATCTAATTAACAGAGGCGGGTGCGGGCCCTCCAAATGGAGGCGCCCGCAGCTGAGGCGGGTGCTGCATGCAATCCCCCTTAGGACCCGCCTCCTAAGGGGGATTTTGTAGTAGTGTTCTAAGGATTAGATAGCTTTGATAATTTGATAAGATTAGATTAGGTTGTTGAGATAAAGGATAGAGACTCTCCTTTATCCTTATCTTTTAGATTTCTTGTTTTCTATATATGCTTTCACTCGTTAATTAGGAAGACAATAGGAGAATTATCATTTTCTGGTTATCTATATTTCTACATGGTATCAGAGCTTCTGGTTCTGAATCCCACATAATCAGCTTCCAATGACCAAATACGGTATGGCCATGGAAAGACAATCATCATCGTCATCAGAGGCAATTTCAACCTCTAACGCTCCTGCCACTAGTACCCATCATAGTGGATCTGATAGCCTTCCTCTGTCCATTACTGGGCATAAGCTGAGTGAGAACAACTACTTCAATGGTCACAATCTGTTCTCATGTACATTTGTGGAAAAGGAAAAGATAACTATCTTACTGGTGTAGCGACTTCTCCAAAGACAGAGGATCTGCAGTATCGAACTTGGAAGAGTGAGAACAACATGGTCATGTCATGGCTAATCAACTCTATGACCAATGAGATTGGTGAGAATTTCTTACTGTACTCTACAGCACAAGAAATCTGGGAGGCTGCAATGGAACTCAACTCAAGTAAACAGAATACATCTCAAATCTTCGAGATTGAAAGCAGTATACATGATCTGCGATAGGGAGAACTCACTGTTACCCAATACTTTAATGTTCTCTCTTGGCATTGGCAGAAATTAGATGCGTTTGAAGCACATCAATGGGGCTGCCCAACAGATGCTGAGCAATACAAAGAGCTAGTTGAGAAAAAGAGGATTTTCAAATTCTTAATGGGGCTCAACCAGAGCCTTGATGAGGTTCGAGGGAGAGTCCTGGGCATGAATCCCTTATTGGGCATCAAGGAGCCTTCTCAGAAGTTCGCCAAGAGGAGAGTAGGAGAAAGGTAATGCTTGAACCTACTACAATTTCTCTGACTGAAAACTATGCTCTTGCTGTTAGAGGGGTCAACAATCATGGTGATAATTGCCAAAGAAAAGGGAGGCCTTGTGTGATCATTGCAAGAAGTTGGGTCACATCAAGGATAACTGCTAGAAGATACATGGAAAACCAACGGATTGGAAGCCTTCAAAGTCCAGTACGGTTCACGAAAGCAAGGCAAACCATGCTGCAATTGATGAAAGCCCTATAGGTGTAGAATATGTTCCATTCAGCAAGGAACAACTTGAAGTACTGAAACAAATGCTGAATCAACAAGGTTCTATTGCAATGGGATCTACAGCACAAAAAGGTACTCACATCATGGCCCTTACTGTGAATCTAACTGCATGGATTGTAGATTCTGGAGCATCTGATCATATGACAAGAGATTCTACACTTTTCAATGAATATCATCCATGTACAGATTATTTTACAGTAAAAATAATTTTACAGTAAAAATAGTTGATGGGTCTCTATACAAAGTAGCTGGAACATGTTCTATTGTCATTTCAAAGAACCTAACTCTAAAATTAGTACTTCATGTCCCGAGATTGGATTGTAATCTATTGTCAGTTAGAAAGCTGACTCATGATTCAAATTGTGTGGCTAATTTCTACTCGAACTGGTGTAATTTTCAGGATTTGGATTCGGGGAGGACGATTGGCAGTGCTAAGGTGGGCTCAGGACTTTATCTTCTACCTCTTGAAGCCTCCCCTAAGTGACAAACCCTTAATGCAGTATGTGTTCAATCAAACCTTGTTTCTGATAGGAGTTTTAATAAAGATAATGTAATTATGTTATGGCACTATTGCCAAGGTCATCCTAATTTTTTGTACCTCCAAAAGTTGTTTCCTTCATTATTCAGAAATAAAAATCCCCAGGTTCTCCACTGTGAGGTGTGTCAGTTTTCAAAGCATATTCATAACTCTTATCACAACATTCCATACAAGTCATCATATCCCTTTTCAATGATACATAGTGATGTATGGGGGCCATCTAGAGTGAAAAATGTCACAGGTGCTAGATGGTTTGTGTCTTTTGTAGATGATCACACTAGACTTACATAGCTCTTCCTTATGAAAGAAAAATTAGAACTGGGTCATATTTTCAAACAGTTAAGTACCATGGTTCAAACTCAATTTCACACTAAAATACAAGTGCTGAAAACTGAAAATGCAAAGGAATACTTTGAGTCAAATTTGGAGAAATATCTTTCAAGTCAAAGGATTATTCATGTTAGTTCTTGTGTTGAAACCCCCCAGCAAAACGGAATTGTTGAAAGGAAAAACATGCACCTACTTGAGGTTGCTAAGTCACTAATGTTCACGACTCATGTTCCTAAATTTTTTTGGGGGGAAGCCGTTTTGACAGTAGCCTATCTCATTAATAGGATGCCTTCTCGTGTCTTAAATTTCCAAACACCTTGTCAAATCCTCCTTCAGATGTTTCCACACACTCACACTCTTTCCACTCTTCCTGTGAAAATTTTCGGTTGTACAGCATTTGTTCACATTCATTCCTAGCTTAGGAGTAAACTTGACCCCAAAGCCCTTAAATGCATATTTCTTGGCTACGCACCAACTCAGAAAGGCTATAAATGTTATTCTCCTACTGCCAGAAAATTTTATATCTCCATAGATGTCACTTTCTTTGAACAACAGCCCTACTACAAAGCTGATATTTCGGGGGAGAATTTTAGTACAGAATATCAGCTTTGGGATATTGAAACCACTCAGCCAACAACCAGAAACAGCAATCCAAACCCAATCAGCCATCTTGAGTCAAATCCTAGCTTTGGTGCTATCCAAACAACACCTGAAACAGAACCTATTTCCCAATCAGCACCTGAACCAGAACCCATTTCCCAATCAAAACCACAAACACCTGAATCACAACCTGCTCCTGTTCGTAAGTTCCTTGTCTACTCTAGGAAAAAGAAAGAAGATAAAGAACTACAACCACCTGATCAAGGCCATGAAGCCAATCCAATTCCAGATCCTAAAAGCTTACCAGGTAATGACAATGTTGATTCAGATTCTGCACATGATGACAGACCTATTGCTGTGAGAAAAGGGAAAAGGTTTTGCACTAGTCATCCAATTTGTAACTTTGTTTCATATGAAGGATTATCAGCTACTCATCGTGCATTTAATAGCAGTCTTGACAGAATACAGATTCCAAACTCAATTCATGAGGCTCTACGGGTGCCAGAATGGAAGGCAGCAATCTTGGATGAAATAGGTGCATTAGAGACGAATGGAACATGGGAATTTTGTGAGTTGCCTTCAGCAAAACAACCGGTTGGGTGCAAATGAATCTTTACAGTAAAGTATAATTGCTGATAGGTTAATAGGTTTAAAGCAAGACTTGTAGCAAAAGGGTTCACTCAATCTTATGGGGTTGACTAACAAGAAACCTTTGCCGCAGTTGCTAAATTAAATACAGTTCGGATACTATTGTCTCTTGCGCAAATTTGGACTGGCCATTGTATCAATTGGATGTAAAAAATGCTTTTCTCAATGGAGATCTTAAAGAAGAAGTCTACATGGATGTTCCCCCTGGCTTCCCTATAACTTCGAACAAAGTATGTAAACTCAAGATTGTTTACATTGTTTTTCCTTTTCTTTAATTTATGCCTTCAGTAGGAATCGAACCCGCGCCGGTAGAATCACTTGACTTTTGCACATTAAATTTACCACTAGGCTACATATACTCATGTATATAAAGTTAAAATTGAAAGTATATATTTATATATTTTCTTCTAAAACTTGTGATTTTTATTACTTAGTAATTTATCGCCTTTTTTCAAAACTTATTTTCAACTTTCAAAATTATCCTGGTGAATTATTTTCAAATTTATTTTCACTTTTAACATTTAAAAATAAAGAAAATTTTTGAAACACTATAGATTAAAATTTGCCAAAATGCACCCACCTCCAATAAACACGATATTGGAGGCGAGTGCAAAGCCTTTGGAGTTGCACCCGCCTCCAAATCTGTTTGGTGGCGGGTGCATGTCCAAAGGCTTTCCGGCCCCTTTGGAGGCGGGTGTATAAAGGGGCGCCTCCTTTGATCATTTCTGTACTAGTGTCACTTGATTACCTTTCAAATTTTTATTTTAATTTCTTTTGTGTAGAACATGTAAGAGAAGTCTCCTGTTTCGAAACTCGACGGTCAGACACATATTTCGACTGCTAAATGCAATATACAAGATACTAAGTTCAATACACGATACAGAAGGCTAAAGTCATTATGCAGTACATTTAATGTCAAACTCGCTGCACGATACTTTAGTAGCTAATTCATAATCGCTCGATATATCACCAGCTAAATTCAATATATTAAAACTAAACTTAATATGCGATACATGTCAGAGTAAAATCGATATGCCTATTTCCATAATATTAATTCACGAAATACTTGTAAAGCTAAACTCTGACCTACGTTGTCAGACCAGGGCCGGCCCAAAGGGCAGGGCAGCACGGGCGACCATCTAGGGCCCAAAATTTTGAAGGGCCCAAAATTATTGTAATATACTAATATGTATTAGTAGGTTTAATTTTTTAAAATTTTAGCGTTAGGCACAAATTAATTTTTATGTGAAAACTGAAATGTATTAAGGTAAAAGTGGGCCTTTTTTATTTCTATTTTCAAATGAGAGTCCAAATTTTTTTTTTCCTCGTATGAAATTTACTGAAACTTTTTTTTTTTTTCTTTTTTAGGGACATGTTTTTATTGTTTTGCCCCGGGATCTTATAGTGTTTATAAGTGCAAGGACCAGCCCTGTGTCAACGCGTTAAATACAAGTTTTTAACTAATTAGTATAGCCATTATATTTAAAAACTTAATATTATGTATATATATATATATTAATTGAAATTGTTAATTATGAAGATATTGTGAGGAATGTTTACTATAAAGTCCTGTTTGGTAAAGAGACTTAAACCAAGGTTTGAACCTCATTTATAATAGTTTTTATCATTCTCAATACGCTTTTTTACATTTCTAATAAACATTTTTACATTTCCAGTATACCTTTTTACATTCCTCGTGTAATTTAATATTTTAAAATCATAATCCAAATAATTGTTTGAATCCAGTCTTGATACCAAACGGGGGATAATCATCATAAACTCGATCTCTCATACGTATTAAGACATTAATAATATTAATGAAGGTAGCAGAAATTAATATTATTTCAAATAGTCTATTTGTAACCTCCATACTGTACTGTACTTCTACCATCCACATGGAAATTTAACTTAAAAAATCTACACTAATAGTAATAAATAAATAAAAAAAATTCATTATTGGTGTGCCATGCCATGCATATTCATTATTGGCATTTTAATTAATTATTTATTTATCTTTCCAGAGACCTCTATATCTTCTAATATATATTTTCTACTCCAAATATACACTGGATCAAAGTCTTTAATTAAAGAGAGAAAATCAAGGGCAAATTCCTTAAAACCCCCATGTGGTTTACGAAAGTTATTAAGAACCCCAATGTGGTTTAAAAAGCTCGAATAACCCCTCTGTGGTTTTTCGATATCCGTAACCGTTAGGTTTTTGGTTAACTTTAAACGTCAACCTAAGAAGTCAACCATTTTTAAAAGAGATAAAAACAAAAATGTCCCTATCACCGTTAAAGTTAACCAAAAACCTAACGGTTACGGATATCGAAAAATCACAGGGGGGTTATTCGAGCTTTTTAAACAACGTGGGGGTTCTTAATAACTTTCGTAAACCACATGGGTTTTTTAGGAATTTGCCCTAAAATCAATATAAAGTAATAATTAATTTAGATCAAAATCTTTTAATTTAAAGACATAAAATCAATAATAATTGATGATTAATTTATAAAACATTTATTATTATTGTTCATGAGATTAATGCACCCCAACAACCACCTGTCAATTATAAGTGCGTAAATCAATTATTGTTAGTAGTAGCATGGATTAATATTATAAACCATGCATTTCTTAAAGGATCAATTATTTCGAGTCTTCGAATTAAATAAAAGAATTGGCCATTACCAATATATTACGTTTCTATTTCGCTATCAAATTATTCCTTTTTGAGCCCCCCACGGTCTTCCATTATTAATGATTGCAATTCCAACTCAACTTAATTTATCTAAATAAGAATAAAATTATACTTCCTCTGTCACACTCAAAGAGTCTTCACACTCAAAGAGTCTTTGTATTAATGTTTTTATTAATACAAAGTGGACTATTTGAATAGGACAGAACGAGTAATTGTATATGTGAGAAACGGGAAAATTGCACTTTTGGTCCTTCTTTTTAGTGTCATTGCACTTATGGTCCCTGTTTTTTACTATTTTGGTACATTTGGTTCCTATGACCGACTATAAAAAGTTTTGTAAGTCATTTGGAGGTGATTATGCAAGTTTTAAAAATATTGTTAACTTACAAATTTACCGTTAACTAACAAAATTAGTCAACAAATCTTCTGTAGCCGGTCATAGGAACCAAAAGTACCAAAACAGTAAAGAACATGGGCCTAACAAGTGCAATGACACTAAAAAGAGGGACTAAAAGTGCAACGAAGGCAAAGAACAGAGACCGAAAGTGCAATTTTCCCTATGAGTAAATAATTCCTTTGGTCCCAAAATTGGAGGGTCGTCACAATTTTATCCCCTAACTTAATTTTTTTTCTAAAATGTCTCTAAAATTTTGATTTTCGTTTCTATATATGTAGTCCTCGACTCACTTTTTGGCAAAATAATACTAATAATTACCCTATGTGGCAAAAACGCGTTGTAGTGAGTTCAATAATGGGTAAATTCGAAAGTTTGTAAAAGTTCAGGGTCTATATATAAAATAAAAAACAAAGTTTAGGGATTATTTAGAGACGTAAATAAAAATTTATGGACTATTTAGAAAAGTTATTTTGGTTTTGTTGGTGATGTTTGTTTGGCGAAAATTGAGTTAGTGACTATATATAAATCTAAATCAAAAACTCATAAACTATATATTTAGAGAGATTTTTAAGTTGAGAGACGAAATTGTAACAATTTTCCAAGTTTTGGGACCAAAAGGAATCATTAATTTACTCTATGTAACTTGGTTTGTTGTATCCCTTTGGTCCATAAAGTTGGAAAATTATTGTTGATTTTCACTAGGGGTGAGCAAATGTGATACCCGGCCCGGCCCGGCCCGACCCGACCCGGAACCGACCCGAAACACAATTGTATCTGATAGGGACGTTAAGTTCTTGAGTTATTTATGGAAAATTTTGTGGTCTAGATTAGGAACTAAATTGTTGTTTTCTACTTCTAGTCATCTACAAACGGATGGTCAAACTGAGGTGACCAACCAAACTGTAGGGAATTTGTTGCGAACACTGATTAAGTCTAATCTTAAATGTTGGGAACAGGTCTTGCCGATTGCTGAGTTTGCTTACAATAGGTCGAAACACTCCTCAACAGGTTTCTCGCCCTTCGAAGCTGCCTACGGTTTCAATCCGTTGACGGTCATGGATTTACTGCCACTGCCCCTGAAGGAACAAACCAATCTGGATGGCGAACAGAAAGCAGAAACCGTCAAAAGACTTCACGATAAAGTTTGACTTCATCTTGAGAAGAAAAATGCTAAGTATGCCATAGATGCAAATCGTCGGCATAAGGCTGTGAACTTGGAACCAGGAGATTGGGTTTGGGTTCACATGAGAAAAGAAGGTTTCCCGCAGCTCGACGGACGAAACTTCATCCACGCGGTGATGGACCCTTTCAAATTGTGTCTAAGATGGGGGATAATGCTTACAAGCTTGACTGGAGTTGCTGGAGTGGTTAATTAGCTTTCCTTAAGATTGGTTTGCCAACCTTAGGTTGTGTGTTCAAATCCTAACTTATGCCAAGGAGCATTATAATGTTACATGTTTTAAGTTTAGAAAACCCAAAATTGGATGGAGAACCGAAATGGACCCGCTGGTTTGACCCAGAACGACCCAAAAAAAAACCTGACCCGAAGTTATGGAAAGAAAATTTTTTTTTTTGAGAGGGACCCGACCCACGGGTTTGACCCGGAAAAAACCCGACCCGCCGTTATGGAAAGAAAAAGAAATTTTTTTTGAGAGGGAACCGACCCGACCCGCGGGTTCGACCCGGAACCGAACCTGAAAAAACATGACCCGCGGGTAGGGTTTTTCCGGGTCGGTTCCGGGTCAAATCGACCAGCGGATTTTTGACCATCCCTAATTTTCACCCATCAAATTTAATAGTAGTTCTTAAATTGTCACAAACTCAAATTTTGGTAGCATATGAGTTATCTACAAATAGCTAAGATATGACATTTACTATTCACACATTATATTATGGGTAACAAAAGGAAAAAAAAATGTTAAATCAATTTATTCACCATTTAACTTGTTCCGAAATAGCTCACTTTCTAGTTGAAAATAATTCAGACATGGTCTGAATTTGAGTTCAAAAGCATTTTAAACTATTTTTAAAGTTGAAGGGCAAAATTAATACATTTTTAAAACTAATAGACCCTCATTCTACTAGTGGGGGGATGGGAAGATATTTTAGTACGGCACATGTATAATGTTAATGGTGTATTTAAGAAATTGACGCTGATGTGACCAACGACGAAACCAGAAACTGCATTTCAAAATTTTTTGAGGGATTCAATTTATGAATAAACCTTTTTTTGACTGTTAAATACATTGTAAAAAAAAAAAATCAGGGTCTGTTCTTTTCGTTTTGGTTTTGGTTTTGTTTCAATTTCAACAATAAATTTAATATCATTTTTTTTTATCATTTTCAATATAACTTTTTACTATGCAGTTATACCTTTTTACATTTACATTACACTTTTTACATTATAAAATTATTTTCCAAACACATGTTTTCAAAACCATTTTTAAAATGTCATAAAGAACACCCCCTTAATAGATAAAATACACAACTAATAAGGGTGCAAGAGGGGGTTGAAGGGATCCAGGGACAACCACTCTGCTCCTAGATCTGACTATAAATTAGTGAATTAAGGCAAAAAAAAAAAAAAATTAAAACTAGATAAACGATAATCTTATCTTTATTGAAATGATTGACATGATATATATATATATATAGTTATTAAATCTATAAAAATTTTCATTCAGAAAAAATAAACAAAAATTTCTAAAAGTTAATAATGAGGCACAAATGAAAAAATTTGAGAGTTTTGAGTCAAAAAAATATTTTTTATAAAGCCAGTGAGGGCCCGTGCCCCCAGACCCCACCCTAATTCCGCCTATGCCCACCCCAACACTCCACACAAGAAAAAAGATTACAAATAATAATAATAATAATTAAAAAATTATTAAAAAAAAAAAAAGAAAGAAAAACACCTCATTGCATGCTCATGAGCAATTACGTACGCGGCTACACCTATATATACGTGTACACCCAAACTCATGATCATGATCAGCTTCAATTTCACAGTAAAATAACAACAAAACATCTCAATCTTGAAAATATGTATCAAGCCACCATCTCCGATTCCGAGCTATCCATCTTAGCTTCCATTGAAAGCCATCTTCTTAACGACGCCGCCGGCAACATTTTCTCATCCCAACTTTTTGCCGATTTCAATTCATTTTACGACGACGAAAGATACATTGATCTTGCTGCCCTCATCAACCCTCTCCCGACTCTCGGAGAATCCCAGGATTCCGGAGAAAAGAGTACAACGTTGTACTATACTGGTCACGAGAGTACTCATCATCACACGAACTATATCACATATCCATCATTTGTAGCTGCTGCTACAACAGCAACCCCTGCCATAGTAAATTCATCGAATAATAATATTCGCCGGTCGAGGAAGTACCGCGGCGTTAGGCGGCGGCCGTGGGGGACCTACGCGGCGGAGATAAGAGACCCGACGAAAAAAGGGTCGAGGATATGGCTGGGGACATATCAGACGGCGGAGGAAGCAGCATTGGCTTTTGACCAGGCCGCTTTTAAAATGCAGGGTTCACGTGCTAAGCTTAATTTCCCGCAAGTCATCGGGTCGGGTGGGGCTACTAGTGCTTTGGAGCCCGTGAGAGTAAACCCGAGAAGGCGTTTTTCCGACCCGGAGGATCGGGATCGGAACTTCCATTCTTCATCTTCCTCGAGGGGCGGAAAAGGGAAAAAGTTGCTTGATCAGACGGCCCAGAACTCATCATCATCATCTTCTTCTTCGAGTCTTGATCATGATCATCATCAGGTGTATTTCCCGATCTTATGATCCATTTGTTCTGCATGAAAAGATCGATGATCATGTATTTTATAATTTCTCAACAACAACAACAACGAAAAGTTGTACTTCACTATACATATATAAGTATGAACTGTAAAAATATATTACATCCAACTTCGATATATAATTGATTACTAAATTCGTCCCAATTTAAGTGACGTTTACATTTCAAAATTTTATCCCAAACAAAGTATGGTTTTATATGTTTTAACATTTCAAGATGTATATAGTTAATCTATCTTCATTATAATCTTTCTCTCTATTAATAATGTTTTAGAATAATCACTCAAATCAAATAAAGTTTAAAAAGAATTAATTCTAATAACTTTCTTAATATGTGTGAAGAAAGTTTAAATGCCAGATAAATTGGGACAGAGATAGTATCACATTAGGTGCATTTGGTACAATATGACTCGCCCAATCGATCCAACATTAATAAACAGCTAAATAGATTATGTTGGGGTCGTGGAGAAAACATGACAACCTTAATATTGCCTTTGTTGTTTGTTGTCTCGCAAATCTGTAATATAGATTTGTGGACCAAGATTAGATTATTAATTAGATCGTGGTTCTTAGTAATTTAATTTAAAACATCATACTCTTTTTAAACTAAATTACTCCATCTGTCCCACTAAAAGAGTCTACTTTTACAAATGTGTAGCACCCAAATATAAGCTAATTTGATACTATTTGTTCCATTCATGTCCTTAATTTTTAAGCCCGTAGGTCTATTGACTAGGTATAATTATATTAGTAAGTGTAAGAAAAGTAAAAAATTTGAAACTGAACTATTATATTAGAACAAAATGTTTTTGAAAGTGAATTTTATGAATATGATGTAGTATCTATAAGGGTGGGCAAAATACAAAAATCTTTCTAAGCTTTGATAAATGTATGAAATAAAGGCTTAATTGCTTCTTCTTTTCCCTTTTTTTTCCTTTTTTTTTCTTTTTTTCTTTTTTTGGCCTCCTTTGTGTTTTTATGGTTATTTGACTTTTGTTTCCTGTATCTTCAAAATACATCATTTACTCCCTGGATTGTCGCTATTTTATAAAAATTAACACTTTTATCCCTATTCTCTATTTTCACAGAAATTGATATTATGACCATAACCTCCTTTTTCTAATTATAACCATAATTTTTCCTTTAAAAGATACTATTGGCATCAATAAAAGAAAGGGTAAAAGTGTTATTTTTAGTAAATAGTGATAATTTATAAGGTAAAAAGCATATTTTAAAAATAAATTAAAAAATAAAAAATAATACAGTTATATAAATGCAAGAGGCAAATTGTGATTAATTAGCAGGAGTGCACGGTAATTGATCAAAATTTACCAATGGCCTTTGTGGAAATTGGTTATCAAAATCTTGTCCGATAATATTTATTTTCTCACTCTTTCTAGGTCTTTAATCATTTGTTTCTAAGAGGGTACGTAATGACGTATGCCCCCCAAGAAAATATCACGTTATTTAAATATTTTAATTAGAAACTAATAAGGTATATGCACTTAATTAATAATTAAATAATTGGAACCAAGCCACAGCAATTTGAAACTTCTAGGTTCAAATTAAGTAATTAGAGTTTTAATTATACACTAGTTAATGTAACTAACTAATTAAATTGTCCTAAAATCATGTTTATTTTATTCATGTAATACAACTATACCAACATGTAATAGTTCATTGTCTCATTCATATAGTCTACTTTGCATATCGAGAAAACAGTTATACAAAGTGAATATTTTAAACGGGACAAATGAAGTACTAACTAGTACAGTAAAGAAATATTACATTAATTAACAGTAACGGCCTAGCTAGCTAGGAAATTATCAGAAAATATTAAAAATTAGGTTAAATCACCCTATTAGTATATACCTTAATTTTGTTGTTGTCTCCCTTTGATCTTTAATTAATTTGAAAAAGTTTTATTTACGTCTCTCAACTTTAAAAATAGTTCCTAAATTGTCATCCACTTAATTTTGCAACGTTTGAGTTGTTTTTAATAACATGTGAGATTCACATACATATTAGCAGGCATCAAATGGGGTTGGGGGGAGTTAAAACCACTTTATTCGCCCCATAAAACTAACTTATATGTCTCCAAAAATTAAGTTAGGAATCGTCATTTAAAAACTATTTTTGAAGTTGATCAGTAAAAATAAAACGTTTTCAAATAAAAGGAATAACCGTCCAAATTAGCTAGACAGGAGTACTGTTTAACTAATTCAGCCCATGATCAATTGAAGCAAGTACAACAATAGTGTCTAGCTTCTTCGTTAATTAGGGACGTAATGACCTCACAAGTGACGTCATCCATCCCTTTCCTCGAAGCTTTAATCTTCTTCAAAACAATGATAATAATAATATATGAAGCCCAGGCCATGAGGGTTGCAGTAATACAAAACGTGTGAAAATGAATACTTTATTTATGCATATTACATACCCCACCTTCCTCCCTAATAAAGCTACAATCAACTCATACGTGACCCATTATTTCAACCTTTCCAGGAAATCACTAAACTACGCATGTGCCGGATTTTAATATTCCGGCGATTCCTTTATATATATATATATATATACATCTCCATAGCCGAAGAAGTGAAAAAAACCCACAACACACAGTTATCTAATATTCACTCACTCAATATATCACTCTCCACACTCCCTGTTCCGGTTAACCCTCGTCGGAAAAAAAAATATTTGATTTTTTGGAAGCCATGGATTCCGATGACTTGGCCCTTCTCTCATTCATTGATAACCACCTCCTAAACGATTCCGACTTCCACGATTTGTTCTCCCACTTAAATTCCCTTGATAATGGAGGAGAAATGATGTCTAGTAGTAGTAGCAGCAGCAACCACTCGTCGGAGTCGGAAACGGCCGAATGCGTCGGGTCGGAGTTGAGCCACCGGCAAGAGCAGCATCAGCAGCAGCTGGAGGAGTCGTCTGCGGCAGCGCGTGGAGGGAACGCTCGGGCTGGTGGTGCGGAGTGGAGGAGGTACCGGGGAGTTAGGAGGAGGCCGTGGGGGAAGTTCGCGGCGGAGATAAGGAACCCGGACAAGAAGGGGTCGAGGATATGGCTGGGGACGTACGGGACGTCGGAGGACGCGGCCGTGGCTTACGACCAAGCTGCGTTTCGAATGCATGGCGCGAAAGCTCGGCTTAATTTTCCCCACCTGATCGGCTCTCCGGAATTAGCGCAGCCGCTCAGGTTGAACCCTAGAAAACGGTCATCGTCTTCTCCGGCGGAAATCGATTTCAAAAAGAAGGGCAAATTTGAGATTTCATTCTCGGATTCATACTACAGCTCATAGGGTTTATATATATATATTTTTTTCGTGTTATAATTTCATTGATTCATTCTTTTTTATCTTCAATTGTGTAATTTTTTTTCTTCATTCATCAAATTAAGGTAACCTCAAGATGATTATAGGCATATTCTTCTTTCAATCGTTTCTGGACGAATTTAGATAAAGTACATAAATTGTTGCTTTCCATTCCTAACAAAATAAAAATTAAATAGAAAAACTACTATGACATCGGAGAAGATAAAATATTTTTTATTTTAAAAAGGGTTCTAATTTTTGTGAGAAATTATTCAATCGAACGGCTATGAATATATTCACCCATCACTACTAGAGATAGGGGTATTTTACGTCCAAACCTTTACGACTCTACGCTAAACTCGTCGTAAATAATAATTAATGACGACGTGTTCACTAATCTGGACGTAAAATTCTCTTTTTAAGTACGTCTAAAACCTAATCACGTCGTTAAGGCTCTAATCTGGACGTGAAAATGAATTGGGAAATAAACTTACTAATATTTTATTAATACTAATATTTTTTCTATTAAAAAAAAAAAATTCCTCTCTCTCTCTCTCCCCCCCCCCCCCCCCCCCCCCCCCCCCCCCCCCCTTCCCTTTCAGAGACGTATTCTCTCTCTTCCCTTTCCCTTTACTGAACGAAAATCCGCATTCCTACTCTCGGAACTGCGTCTCGTCGGAGCTGCGTCTCACCGGAGCCGGTAAGCTGTTGGTTTTGAGTGGTGTTCATTCCAACGGTGGCTAAGAATTGTTGAATTTTTGTTTACAGAGCTGAAATTGTGTAGGGTATTCTGCTCTGGAGCTGAAATTCTTAGAAAAATCGCATTCCTTCTCTTCGGATTTGCGTCTCACCGGAGCCAGTAAGTTTCCATGCTAGAAACTATTGACTTGATGTCAACGGTGGCTTTATAATTGTTGAATTTTGTTTACCGAGTTGAAATTCTAGGGCATTACTTCTGATTTATACATGTGACTCTATAGGGTGGCTTTTATTTTTGTTTTAATTTGAAGTTATGGTTCTGCAGAGTTTCTATTGAATCCTCACAACTTCTGCTGTTGTTCTGGGTAAGTGCACTTGATATTTGGTTTTATCAATGTGCTAATTGATGCTTTTGAAGGTGGAATTCTGTTGCATTTAAATGTTTGATTGTATGCCTAAATGCTAAAAAGTGGTGTTTCATGTTTGTAGAATGATATGCTATCACAAAGTTGATGTCTAGTATTGCATTCTAAGTGTTTCAAATTACATGAATCTAATTCTTTATGTTATGTCTATGGCTCTATATATTATGAGACCTTCGGCCATGCATATCCTTATCTCCCCAAGTATAGGTTTGTATAGTTAGAGAAGGATATATATAGCATTTTGAGATATCAATGATTCTCTATGTATCCTTTCCCTTCAGTATTTGAAAATTTTCATTTGAATCGCTGTGTAGCAGTAAGTATGAAAAAGTAGAGTTTGATATGAGTTCATTTAACTCTCTGGCCAGATCATCCATGTCTAGAGCTTTATGCTCTTATTGTGTTAATTTTTTTTTGGATGAGAGTGCTCAGGTGGTTGTAACCAGGCTTTGGGATCCATGTCGAGAGCTTTGAAACCATTATTTGGTAGCACCTTTCACCAAGAGAAACTTTTTTTTTATGTTTCTGGTCAACATAGCGATTCCGTTTAACACTTTTGGTCGATCTCTTGGATTAATTGGGGTTAGTGTTTTGGAGCTACATGACATGAGAGGCTTTTTATATTTATTTTTATGGTCCTCTCTAATTCTCGACGATATCTAAAATTTAGTATTGCTTGTTCAATTCCAATCTCTACTTTTGGCCTTAACTGAGATGGTTAATCAATATGAAATAGGGGAATCTCATTTTTCCTATATCAGAGTGGACTTGTATGAATGATAAAGGGCAACTTAGTGCATAGAAGCTCCTGCATGTGAGGGGTCTGGGAAGGGCCAAGCCATTAAGGCCTAATGTATGCAGCTTACCTTATATTTTTATATGATAGGCTGTTTCTACAGCTTGAACATGTGACCTCACGCCACATGGCAATTTACATAAGAATAGTAAACATTGGGCAACTTTCATTTCATCAGGTATAATAAGAATTGCAAGTTTACTGTGGAACTTGTATATATTTTTGTTAACATCTGAAGTTGTCTTGAACTTTATTGTCAGTATTTTTCATTCTTATTGTATATGGACTTTTGAAATCTGAATGGTATTATTTGATGGGTTTATTTATGCAAATGTTGAGATTTCTGCCAGTGCTGTGTTAGAAAATTAATTTAAGATTTTAAAATGGCAGACAATTCTGAGACAACTAGGACAACTGGGCCCTGAAGCCATAATGATTGGTGACACAGAACTTGAGTCTTTCCAACAACTTGAAAATTTTACAAATCTACAAGAGCTGATCTGTTGTCTGTTTTCTTCTGAATGATTTCTTTCCATTTACTTTTAGGATCTGTGCTACTTCTAGCTAACCTTGCATACTGGGGTAAAGCTTATTAGTAGTTGTTGTATCTGTCTTTCTATTGATAATTTATATCACACGAGTTTATATATTAAGTAGATTCTTTGTGAAACTTTTCGAATTTGTTATGCTTCACAACATTTTCAGAGAGATATTGTACGTGGTGTGGAAGGTTTCTTTTCAACAAGCAAGAAACAGATGCAGATAAATGAGTGGTCTATCTTTCCTCTTAAGTCACTTGTATAGTTGTCTATAAAACGACCATCTAAACACGAATGTCGCAGCTAGAAAGTTGGCAGAAGATTGCTGCAAGTATGGGATTGAAAACCAAAGTGATGCTCCTCACCTTGCAAAGCCTGCTTCTTGTTTTTGGACCACACATGTTTCAATGGAAGATCAGAGGGAAACTATGCTTGGTATTCTTTCAAATCAGGTTATGTTTCCAGCCTCTTCATGCTTTGTACATGAACCTTCTAATTTCAACTTTATGTAACCTTTTTCCTGCTGATCACTAACTCAAGCTCTGACATGGCTGTGTTTAGGCTTGTAGATAATTTAGGCTTGAGTTTATTTATAATTAACAAAATTTCAAGCTTGTTATTTATCATTCTTTGAATTAGAAAAGCAGAACATAAGGAACATGTATGTATGATATAATTTGAAGATACATGTGAATTATACAGCATGTATCAAAATGAGTTGATAAGAAAAAGTTATCTGAGACAAAATCAATCATAATAAATTAGAAAAAAATATGTAAAAGCATTTAATGGATACAAGGCATGAATATATATAAGCTACCCTAGAACGAGGGATAATGGATCTATAATAACTCCCAATCTGGTTGAAACATAAGGCATCATTTTATAGAATTGGTTTATTTATTGCTGTATATGGAATGTGCTTCTGGAGATATTTTTTGAGGCCATAGAGAGCTTTCTGGAGACGACATACTTTGTTTGGTGGATGATCATAGCCAAGAGGAGGTTGCATATAAACTTCCTCAGAAAGGTAGCCATTAATAAAAAGAAAGGAAAAATGTTTTGTAGAAACTTGTAAAAAAATCATAACATGCTTCTTTAGAACTTTATGCAACTTGTTACTCTGAGATGTGAACATACTTGAATTTGACTTTATGATTGTGGGCAGCTGATTATGAATATTATTTTCCTACTATGTGGCCTGAAAGTTAAGAATTTAACTAAGATCAGGGAGGAATGATGAAGAGTTGCATTTCCTCTAATAAAGAAATTTAGAATTATATACATTGGTTAGACATACAAGTTGTATTGCAGTTGACCAATTTAAACCTTTCTGGATATATCTTTATTTAAATAGCACCCATGTCATCAAAAAGATGAGGTGTTGGTGGTCTGTTAGGTGCAGCTTACTATGTACACAATTGCCTATACTATATCTTTCCATGAGTGATAATCATGTGTAGTTCTCTTGATTTTCTACGTTTTCCTGTTTCTTTGGAAATGACTGCTCCAACTCCTTTTAAGTGGCCCATCCAATTTTCATTTGATGCACGTAGTTTAATGAGCAATAATTTTTTTTTTTTTTTTTTGCTTTTGTATTATTTTATGATCTCATCTCTGCAATTTTTATGTGCATATCTGTTTCAAAATCTGTTTTTCCACCTACAGGTTTGTGAATCTTTGCGGACATCAATAGCTGGGGCTCCATTGGAAGATGCTCGCCATTTGACACACCGTTACGATAGAGTCCGTCAAGAATTTGAAGCCCAGGTACTCCATCTTAGCCTGTTTTATCACATATTACTTGAATCTTGCAATGTACTGATCAAATTCTCTTTACTTCTCCTCTCCTCGTCCCCATCCATGCTGAAAAGGCAGCAAACGTTTTAAGACATAGATCAAAGTGTAAAGATTCTTCTGCAGAGAGTGTTATTAAGCTCAAAAGTGTCGAAGCAAGATTGACTGAACTTAAATCTTCAATGTTGGCACTTGGCAGAGAAGCAACTTCAGCCATGTTATCAGTTGAGGATCAGCAGCAGCAACTTACTTTTCAAAAGCTACTTACCATGGTAATGTTGCAAAAAGTTCACTTTTACTCGTATCAGACAAAGTGATGCTTATTCACTTGAAAGGATATGCAACTTGTGATTGGTTGATTCTTTGATTTCTCACGGAAGATTATTACAGTTTTATAAATTTTCACTGCCATGTCTAGATTTACTTCTTTTCTTTTGTACGCTTGGTTCTGCTTGCCAACTCTCACCATACAGTCAAAGGAAAGGAAATAAGCCTATTCATGAAGACTTCTATGAGGACTTTTGCCACTGACATTCTTTTTAATGCAATAACATTGTTAGCATGTTTATGGGAATGTTTTCGGCTTTGTCATTGAATTGATTGTGTTACCATGTTCTAACTTCTTAAGGATGAACCTCGCTGTTTTTTTCTAGGTATTGAGTTTATTGGGCTATCCTTCATTGCTAACTATGATCTTTTTGGGTTTGTTTTTTTCTCGTCTGCCACTTGGTTTATTGTACATGGCTTTGTTAATTATTTTACAGTAGCTCAGGAAGCCCATATCTTTTCTGGATGAAGGTTTTTCCCAGTAAAATGGATGCTCTTGAGTATACATTGGTGAAGGTTATAAATTTTCTTTATCATGACTTGGTTAGCAAGAAATTATGATGTGATCAACTGAAGGGCATGTGCTACTTGTGTTTTGTGATTATTTTCCCCAAACCTAATTTTTCCTTGTAATTTTCATTTTCTCACCTCCTTCAAATTTTTGACTGTCCACAGCATATCGGTTTCCCTAGAACACGTGCAGTGCAAGTAAACTTATGAGCGAGACTAAGCTTTACCTTTGTTCTTCTCCAGCATATTAATAAACTCTAGTTAGTCATTACTTCTCTTGAGCATATCCCTTGTTCTTGCCATATCACTTTCGGGTTCCCCCCCCCCCCCCCCCCTTTTTAATTATTAAAAAGAAAAAGAAGAAAATCTCCTTTGCCATTTCTCTTAGTAATTCTACTGGTGGGTTTGGGCTTCTGCGGTGCTTTTTGGCATTTCCTAATTATTTTAATACCACTCAGGAGCTGGTGAAGTTGGTTTCTTACCAGACTTGTCTACTCAAGTGTCTTTGAGCTTAATGGTCTCTATGATGATATGCTAGTCTTCAGAAATATTGGTGAGCTAATGGTCCACATTCTTGTTTTTTCTTCTTGCTGAAGATTACAGACTTTCTCTTCTTTTGCTGGAATTTGGCTTTCAATGGTAGAATTTCTCATCAGATGATTTTTCTGACCCAAAGAATGCATCACTTTCAATTTCCAATAATCATTGGATCTTACATGAATTCAGCCCACAGGTGGATGCAGAGAGATCTTATCATCAACATGTTGTTGCTCTATTGGAGAAGCTTCATTCAGAGGTCTCTAAGTTCTGTACTTCGTTTTGTTGAAAGTTTTAGGTTCATTTCGAATAGCAGCATCTTGAAGTTTCTTTCTTGTTATTGAATTTCTCTGTATAACTGAAAATCAGTTTGATTGTCATGTCTACTGGTGTTTTTGTTTAGATGATTCTGGAGGAGAGTTCTCCCAGTCTTCACGAGAACTGTTGTCTCCAAAGAAAGATATCCTCTCTCCATCTCCTCATGACGAAATGGTAATCAGGTCTAACTGTCATCAAAGTGCGGATGAAAACAATGCTTATTTTATTGCAGAGGTATGGCCTTTTCCCTGACTTGATATTCTTGGAAATTATTCTGCCTGGCTGTGTTTTTAGTTTCTCATTCAATGTGTTTTTTTTTTTTTTTTTTTTTTTTTTTGCTTGTGTATTTTTCATCTTTAGGTTTTGACAGAGTTCTGTTTGCAGGTCAGACACTCATTTGATGCCCAAGCAGATGGCAAGCTAAGCCTTGCTGTTGGTGATTACGTTGTTGCAAGACAGGTATGTATCAGAAGATGTTCTCTCTTGATGGATTAGCTCCCTTATATGAGTCTAAAATTTGAGCAATTTCTATTGCTGTTGCATTTAGTTGGGTACCATTAGATACTTTTTGCAAATTGTTCTCTTTCATTTTTCCCTTTCTTGCTTGTGATGCTTTTACAGAATTTTGATTGATGCGCTTGTTTCATGGGAATGAAAAGAATGGTATATTGTTAAAGATATATAACTATTCAATAAAGGAATCCATGATTACCTTTTCCCAAACATGGAAAATTTCTCAATACTAATGGGAGTGTATACTAAGGGAAGCCTTGGTGCGATGGTGAAAGCTGTTGCCATGTAGTTTGAGGTCACAGTTTGGAGTTGTGTGGAAAGAAAAAAAAGCGTTAGATGGCATAATTTTCCTATATATATATGTGTGTTATTCAATGCTTTTTGATTTTTATATCTTTGTACGAAATTGCAAGGGAAAGGGGGATATAAAGTTTACTTTTGTTGAAAACCAGGAAGTCTGATGGCATAACCTTACCACTAGGCTAAACTTATTCTGAGATTCTGAACAATTTGAAACTTAGAATAATGCAACATATCTGAATTTGGTGGCCCCTTACAATTGGAGATCCGGAAATGTCTGGAAAAAATGATCAACCATCTGCATGCATCCATTATAAATAACTTAACCTCTCACTACTTGGTTAGCTTCTTGGTAACAATGCTGAAAGAAATTACCAAAATTTCCAGGTATCATATTCCTTGTTTTGTTTTTACTTTTAGAGGCGACCAGGTATCATTCCACTTCCTTTTGAATTTTCATTGGACCTTGCTTGTGCTGTTTAAGTGCTGGAATGATGTTTAATCTGCCTTCACCTATTTACTCATTCTAGGAACTTTAGTACCAGATGTCTTTCTTAATAACCTGTACGGTAAACTCAAGTTTATGACATGACATAACCTCCTTAGGAGTTTAGAACTGAACGAGCAATAGAAGTAACAATTTGGTGGCTTATTTTGAATGGTTAAATGTGGATCAGGCTGATGACAGTTGGTGCAATTTTCATCTTGCATTAGTTACTTTCTTATTTTTCTTGAGTTTGTATATCGGCCTTTAGCATTGATAAGGCAATGAAATTTGAGAAACTAATTAGAATATATATATATATATATATATATATGAACTTCATCCCATTATCATTCAAACTAAGATATACTTATAATGGAGAAGTGGTCCAGAAAAATAACGAAATTCCCTTGCTATTTGTGTGTGTGGGTAGTTTGTTCAAGTTCCATCTCAATTAATTTGCACATGATATTCTGAAAGCTCAGCTTTTGCATCCATCAATTCCAGTCTTTCATTTGTGAAGATTGAATGCTTTACTTTTATCTAATGTGCACCATTAATTTTTGTTATGCTTCTTATTGCTGAAAATATAGAGAAACTAAGAGAACTTTATAAAAATGAGAAGGATTCCAGACTGACTTTGCAGTAGTACTTTAGTTTGGTTTGAGATGTAGATTTTAGAATAATTAGTCTTGCAGCCTTCAATTAACTGTTTGCTACTTCTTTGCTTTTCTGATTATGTTTATCTATAGTACTACTTCAGTAAAGTGATGGAAACTAGTAATCATGCATCAATGGAGAAGATTTTTGAACATTTTACTTTTATATATTTTGAAGAGCAATATGGGGAGTTCCCATAATTTCCAGTAGCCATTGATGATGGTGATGCAAAAAAAAGAATGAAGAATATACATATCTTTGTTTATCTTCTCCTTCTACAGTTTTGGATTCGATTCTGTAATTTACAATGCCAATATGCCATGCATTACTTAGTTTTGTAATTTTGCTTTCTCTCTTTGGTCTTTTTCTATCCATGCTCTCTCTGAATTCTCAAACAAAGCAAAGTGATTGGACAAAATTTGTGGTTCTGATAGCTTAAATTTGTTGGGGCATGAAGTTTTTTACTACCCCTTTGGCCAATGAAAAGGTTCCTTATGTGAAACTGAACCTAATAAGTACTTTTGGACAATTAATATTTGATCCAAAGTGATATTGATTTAGATATATCATATGAGTCTTCTTTTTCATGTGAAAATATAATTAGAACTAATGTGTGCTCTGTTTCTCTATTTGAGGCTCTTTGATGGCTTTTTGTGGGTGCAAGCAATTTTGCGAGAGTAGAAAGAGATGCAAGGTTGCAAACTATTTTGCGGGAGTAGAAATAGATGGAAAAGATGCAAAGCTTAATTGTTTATTACTTTTTGAAAGAAATACCTTCTAA